>JARBWK010000287.1:0-39320 GCA_030556195.1 Anolis apletophallus | reverse complement strand
TCCTTAAAGGGCGTGCCTACCTGCAGCTGAGTGCTTCTCCTCTAGAGTAGAAACAGGTTTGAAGCCTCCTTAAAGGGCATGCCTCACTGCAGCTGAGTGCTTCTCCTCTAGAGTAGAAATAGATAAGAAGCCTCCTTAAAGGGCATGCCTACCTGCAGCTGAGTGCTTCTCCTCTAGAGTAGAAACAGGGAAGAAGCCTCCTTAAAGGGCGTGCCTACCTGCAGCTGAGTGCTTCTCCTCTAGAGTAGAAACAGGGAAGAAGCCTCCTTAAAGGGCGTGCCTACCTGCAGCTGAGTGCTTCTCCTCTAGAGTAGAAACAGGTTTGAAGCCTCCTTAAAGGGCGTGCCTACCTGCAGCTGAGTGCTTCTCCTCTAGAGTAGAAATAGATAAGAAGCCTCCTTAAAGGGCATGCCTACCTGCAGCTGAGTGCTTCTCCTCTAGAGTAGAAACAGGTAAGAAGCCCCCTTAAAGAACATACCTGCCTTCGGCCGAGTGCCTCTCCTCTAGAGTAGAAACAAATATGAAGCCTCCTTAAAGGACATACCTGCCTGTGGCCGAGTGCCTCTCCTCTAGAGTAGAAACAAGTATGAAGCCTCCTTAAAGGACATACCTGCCTGCAGCCGAGTGCCTCTCCTCTAGAGTAGAAACAAGTATGAAGCCTCCTTAAAGGACATACCTGCCTGCAGCTGAGTGTTTCTCCTCTAGCGTAGAAACGGGTAAGAAGCCTCTTTAAAGGGCATGCCTGTCTGCAGTCACTAGAATGATATTGGGATATGATATAAGCTTAATTACAAAGGAGGTGGAGAACTTGACTTTCAGGAAGCATTTCTCCCGGTGTTTCTGTGATCTTTTTAAACATGTTGTTCCATCTTCCTACCCTGAATTTTTGGCGGTTCCATCTCAGGCAACTACTAGTACTCAATCTACTCCGCAACTATGATAGCATGTTTATGTCTTCAAATGCATGCCTTTTTGAGCGCTCTTGACATGTAGACGTGAATAATATCTAGATTTCTATCTACTTCTGTGACTTTTCTGTTTATAATCAATTCCCTGTTAATCTGGCACACCTGTACTGTTTTTAATGTGCACCACACACACACATATACACACTACATATATATGAAAGAAGAACATCTGCGGCTGGATGTATTATATACTAGGCCTGGTTAGATTCGTTGGGATCTTCATAAAATCAGAATGAATTCGGATTAAATTCAATTTTGAAGCGATGAAAGCAACCCAGAGGTGAATTTGCCATTTTGAAGCCACCGCCACCATTTTCGGAAAGGAATCAGCTGACGTGGGAAGGAAGAAATCCGCTTCCAAACTGGGTTAAACTTGGCTCCTGCCCCAGGTCCAGGGCCGTAGCCAGGATTTTGATTCGGGGCTGAGTTTGGTTGGGGGCTGAGACTGGGTGGAAGAGGGTCTACCCTAGCAAACCTTTTGTATTGTTATCCCAATAACCCCATGAATGTGGGATATAATGAGCATGGTGATCAGATCATGATATGAATACACATGTACCCGAGGACTGGAGGGAGGCAAATGTAACTCCGATCTTCAAGAAAGGATCCAGGGGTGATCCAGGAAATTATAGGCCAGTTAGTCTAACCTCAGTTCCAGGCAAAGTGATGGAAACCATTATTAAAGAAAAATTACTAAGCACATAGAAGAACAGGCATTGCTGAAGGAAAATCAACATGGTTTCTGCAAAGGCAAATCATGTCTTACTAACTTGTTAGAATTCTTTGAGGGTGTAAATAAACACATAGATAAAGGGACCAGTCGATATCGTTTACCTTGACTTTCAAAAGGCTTTTGACCAAGTCCTCACCAAAGGCTCCTAAACAAGCTCTTCAGCCATGGACTCAGGGACAGGTCTTGTCCTGGATCGGAACCTGGCTAAACTGTAGGAAACAAAGGGTGGTAGTAAACGGACACTTCTCTGGGTGGAAAGAGGTGAGAAGTGGCGTACCCCAAGGTTCAGTTTTGGGTCCGTTACTTTTTAATTTATTCATTAATGACCTGGACGTAAAGGAGTGAATTCTGAGGTAGCAAAGTTTGCAGACGACACTAAACTGTTCAGGGTAGTTAAAAATGAAACTGACTGTAAAGAGCTCCAGAAAGATCTCTCGAAATTGAGTGAATGGGCAACAAAGTGGCAAATGCATTTTAACCTAAACAAGTGTAAAGTCATGCACATCGGGGCAAAGAACCCCAACTACACCTACCAATTGATGGGGTCAAAGCTTTCCGAGACAAACCAGGAAAGGGATCTTGGGGTCTTGGTGGACAGCTCAATGAAGATGTCAACCCAGTGCGCTGCAGCAGCGAAAAAGCAAATTCTATGCTTGGCATGATCAGGAAGGGAATCGAAAATAGGTCGGCAAATGTTGTATTGCCTCTCTACAAAGATGTGGTGAGGCCACATCTGGAGTACTGTGTACAATTCTGGTCTCCGCACCTCAAGAAGGATATAACGGAACTGGAAAAGGTACAGAAAAGGGCAACAAGAATGATCCAAGGGATGGAGCGGCTCCCTTGAAACCAGGTTGCAACGCCTTGGTCTTTTCAGCCTTGAAAGACGGCGTTTAAGAGGTGACTTGATCGAAGTGTATAAAATCATGCATGGGGATAGAAAAGGTGAATAAAGAAAAAATATTTTCTCTGTCACACAACACTAGGACTAGGGGGCACTCCTGAAGCTCCAAGGCAGGAAAGTTACTAATAAAGGGAAATACTTCTTCACCCAGAGGGTCATTGGGTTATGGAACTCACTTCCAGCGGAGGTGGGGACAGCGGTCAGCCTGGACAGCTTCAAGGCAGGATTAGACAGATTCATGGAGACCAAGGGAATCAGTAGCTACTGAAATGGACATCCAAGTGCCACCTCTGTGGTGATGGGGGCAGGCAGGATTTCCCCGGGTACTGGTTGTGGGGGGTCGGGAGCAGGTGAGGGTTCTGCCCTCCTTTCTGCTCGAGATCCCCGTGTACAACTGGTGGGCCACTGTGTGACACAGAATGCTGGACTAGATGGGCTGAGGCCCGATTCAGCATGGCTCTTCTTATGTTCTTATGTTCTTATGTTCTTCTCGCGGGAGAGAAGGACCTGGGGCACGAGCCGTGTTAAACCCAGTTTGGAAGCGGATTTCTGCCCTCCTGCGTCAGACTGAGGTTTTTTTGCAGGTTTTCGTGCATTGTGATGCCATTAATGATGCCTTTCCTAAATTTCGGAATTTCTCCGAATAAATTTTGATATTTTTCCGGAAAATTTCGGAAGTCATTCAGATTCGAGTTTTGAACCATTTTTTTTTTTAAAAAATGGGTTAACCAGGCCTATTATATACCCTCCTGTTATGTTGTATTTACAGTGTTCGGCTGGCTGCCCTTTACCAAAGGACAACCGGGTCTACCAAGAGCTTGTTGGAGCTTAGAGTTCATTCCACAGCGATATTCGCAAAACGGAAGATTAAAGCAAACTTTGATGAGCACATAATTCTTGGACCATTTCATTGTCTTCTTGTATTAGCCATGAGTTCTGATCAGGGCCGCCTGACCTTTTCGGGGGAGTACGCTGGTAAATTTTGCTCCCCCGGCCGCGCATCATTTGTCCCGCCGCCACTGCCGCCGCCGCCCGCCCGCGCTGCCACTGCTGCCACTGCCGCCGCTGCCGCCGCCGCCGCTGCCGCCGCTGCCGCTGCCGCCACTGCCGCCACCGCCGCTGCCGCCACCGCCGCTGCCGCCGCTGCCGCAGACAACCGGCCCCATGGGCCAGCTGCACCACGCCTCCCGGCACGGACATTTCCGCGCATGCCCAGAAGGCTCAGGGTGGTTCACAACAATGAATACACAAACACAACGTAGTTAAAAACAGAATAAAAGAGATTAGGACCAGAATGGAAAGCACAGCCTTAGAGATTAAACGCCAGGCAGAACAGGGTGGTCTTACGGGCCCTCCGGAAAGCCTGTAAATTAGTTATTGCTCGTGCCTTCACTGGTAGGGCGTTCCAAAGGGTAGGCGCTACTACAGAAAAGGTGCGCTGCCGCGTCGATGACAATCGGCAAATCTTGAGTGGTGGAACCTCAATAGGTTTTGGTCCATGGACCGTAGTGGTCCCTGGGGAATGTGCAGGGAGAGGCGGTCCTTCAGGTACACTGGCCCCAGGTCATGCAAGGCCTTCAAGGTTAGCACCAGCACTTTGAAGGCAACCCGGTACTCGATGGGAAGCCAGTGCAAACGCTGGAGGACTGGTGTGATGTGGCATGTTAGTGTCACTCCAGCCAGCAGTCGAGCCGCAGCGTTTTGCGCCATCTTCAGTTTCCGGATTACCGACAAAGGAAGGCCAATGTAAAGGGCGTTACAGTAGTCCAGTTCAAGATGACCGTGGCCTGGATTACCACGGCTAGGTCGTCACCAGAAAGGTAGGGCGCCATCTGCCTCACCTGGCGCAGATGTAAAAACGCTGCTCTGCTCATGGTGGAGAACTGAGCCTCCATCGTCAGCAGAGGGTCCAATGGGACCCCCAGGCCAGTGTTTCTCAACCAGTGTGCCGTGGCACACTAGTGTGCCGTGAGTGATCATCAGGTGTGCCGCGAGAAAGCTCTCTGCCCCCCTTCCTTCCCCCCCTCCTCCTGCCGAACTCCTGCTGCTTGGGAGAGGAGGAGGAAGGGACGGGCGGCGGCGAAGAAAAAGAAGAAGGGGCCGGGGTGCCGCCTCCTTCGGCCGTTTCCCCAACCAGCCTCCAATCTGCCATGACTCCCGCCATGACTCACCCCCCTTGCTTGTTGAAGCCGGGCGGAGGAGGAGCCCCACCTACTGAAGCCCGTTCACCGCTCATGCTCCCCTCTGTGAGAGAGCTGAAGCTGGGGGGAGGGGGGGCATGACGCAGCCTGGCTCTGCCCCCTTCCCCCAGCTTCAACACTCCCACAGCTTCGCCAGCCTTGAGAGGGCAGTGCCAAGCCAGCGATGGCAGAGCCAGTACAATGCTGGCTTGCCCCCTCAATGCTGGCGAAGCTGTGGGAGAACTGAAGCCGTGGGACGGGGCGGGGCATGGTGTGGCCTGGCTCCGCCCCCTCCCCCAGCTTCAGCGCTCCCACAGCTTCACCAGCCTTGAAGGGCAGTGCCAAGCCAGCGGTGGCCCTGCCCCTCAAGGCTGGCAAAGCTGTGGGAGAACTGAAGCCGGGAGGGGCGGCATGGTGTGGCCTGGCTCCTCCCTGGCCTCGCACTCCCAGCAGCTGCTCCCAGCAGGCCACCATCCCCCAACCATTCTTTACTGTGTTACAGTGCCATTTTGTGTCATTTTGGTTGGTGGTGTGCCCCCGGATTTTTTTAATGTTAAAAGTGTGCCGCGGCTCAAATAAGGTTGGGAAACACTGCCCCAGGCTATTAACCAGAGGCGACGGACTAACCACCCCATCATCCATTATTGGCAGCCAGAGCTCGCCCCCCCGGGGCGACCCAGCCACAGGACTTCCGTCTTTGACGAGTTCACCTTCAACCTGCAGGCCCATAGCCACCCAGTCACGGCTTAATCGTGTCTCCATCCTATTTTGAATTTGATTGATTCAATGAGATCCAGCAAAATGCTGAATCAGTGATTCCCAACCTGTGGTCCGTGGACCACCAGTAGCCCACAAGAACTAAAATATGGTACGCGGCCTCACCATTACGACACCGTTGCATCAAGCATGACTGGTCTTGCAAAACCTTCTTTTAGTGCAAAAATGTATTAAATACGGTTTTCTGTGGGTGAGCAGATGGCAACTACTGGATGACATATGTCCTGTATCAGAAACCAGAGCTGATGTGGTCTATCCAAGGCAAGTTTCTGAATCAGCACCCCAAATAACCAAACCGAATCTAATGTTGACCAAAAACTGGTTTGTAACCCTTTTGGTACTCACGTTGGAGAGAGTGTCCCTGGTCAAAGTGGTCCCTGGTCAAGTGGTCCCTGGTCAAAGTACACCTTGGTCAAAGTGGTCCTTGGTTAAGTGGTCCCTGGTAAAATGGTCCTTGGTCAAGGTGGTCCCTGGTCAAAGTGGTCCCTGGTCAAAGTTGTCCCTGGTCAAAGTGGTCCCTGATCAAAGTGGTCCCTGATCAAAGTGGTCCCTGATCAAAGTGGTCCCTGGTCAAAGTGGTCCCTGGTCAAAGTGGTCCCTGATCAAAGTGGTCCCTGGTCAAAGTGGGCCCTGGTCAAAGTGGGCCCTGGTCAAGTGGGCCCTGGTCAAAGTACACCTTGGTCAAAGTGGTCCTTGGTTAAGTGGTCCCTGGTAAAATGGTCCTTGGTCAAGTAGTGCCTGGTCAAAGTGGTCCCTGGTCAAAGTGGTCCCTGGTCAAAGTGGTCCCTGGTCAAAGTGGTCCCTGGTCAAAGTGGTCCCTGGTCAAAGTGGGCCCTGGTCAAGTGGGCCCTGGTCAAAGTACACCTTGGTCAAAGTGGTCCTTGGTGAAGTGGTCCCTGGTAAAATGGTCCTTGGTCAAGTAGTGCCTGGTCAAGGTGGTCCCTGGTCAAAGGGTCCTGGTCAAAGTGGGCCCTGGTCCCTGGTCAAAGTGGTCCCTGGTCAAAGTGGGCCCTGGTCAAAGTGGGCCCTGTGGGTCCCTGGTCAAAGTACACCTTGGTCAAAGTGGTCCTTGGTTAAGTGGTCCCTGGTAAAATGGTCCCAAGTAGTGCCAAAGGTGGTCCCTGGTCAAAGTGGGCCCTGGTCAAAGTGGTCCCTGGTCAAGTGGTCCTGGTCAAAGTGGTCCCCAGAGTGGTCCCTGGTCAAAGTGGTCCCTGGTCAAAGTGGTCAAAAGTGGTCCCTGGTCAAAGTGGTCCCTGGTCAAAGTGGTCCTTGGTCAAAGTGGTCCCTGGTCAGTGGTCCTGGTCAAAGCGGTGGTCAAAGCGGTCCCTGGTCAAAGTGGTCCCTGGTCAAGTGGTCCCTGGTCAAAGTGGTCCCTGGTCAAAGTGGTCCTGGTCAAAGTGGTCCCTGGTCAAAGAGGTCCCTGGTCCTGGTCAAAGTGGTCCCTCCCTGGTCAAAGTGGTCCCTGGTCAAAGTGGTCCCTGGTCAAAGTGGTCCCTGGTCATAGTGGTACTTGGTCAAAGTGGTCCTGGTCAAAGTGGTCCTTGGTCAAAGTGGTCCCTGGTCAAAGTGGTCCTTGGGTCCCTGGTCAAAGTGGTCCCTGGTCAAAGTGGTCCCTGGGTCCCTGGTCAAAGTGGTCCCTAGTCAAAGTGGTCCCTGGTCAAAGTGGTCCCTGGTCAAAGTGGTCCCTGGTTAAAGTAGTCCCTGGTCAAAGCGGTCCCTGGTCAAAGTGGTCCCTGGGCAAAGTGGTCCCTGGGCAAAGTGGTCCCTGGTCAAAGTGGTCCCTGGTCAAAGAGGTCCCTGGTCAAAGCGGTCCCTGGTCAAAGTGGTCCCTGGTCAAAGTGGTCCCTGGTCAAAGTGGTCCCTGGTCAAAGTGGTCCCTGGTCAAAGTGGTGCCTGGTCAAAGTGGTCCCTGGTCAAAGTGGTCCCTGGTCAAAGTGGTCCCTGGTCAAAGTGGTCCCTGGTCAAAGTGGTCCTTGGTCAAAGTGGTCCCTGGTCAAAGTGGTCCCTGGTCAAAGTGGTCCCTGGTCAAAGTGGTCCCTGGTCAAAGCGGTCCCTGGTCAAAGTGGTCCCTGGTCAAAGTGGTCCCTGGTCAAAGTGGTCCCTGGTCAAAGTGGTCCCTGGTCAAAGTGGTCCCTGGTCAAAGTGGTCCTTGGTCAAAGTGGTCCCTGGTCAAAGTGGTCCCTGGTCAAAGTGGTCCCTGGTCAAAGTGGTGCCTGGTCAAAGTGGTGCCTGGTCAAAGTGGTCCCTGGTCAAAGTGGTCCCTGGTCAAAGTGGTCCCTGGTCAAAGTGGTCCCTGGTCAAAGTGGTCCCTGGTCAAAGTGGTCCCTGGTCAAAGTGGTCCCTGGTCAAAGTGGTCCCTGGTCAAAGCGGTCCCTGGTCAAAGCAGTCCCTGGTCAAAGCGGTCCCTGGTCAAAGTGGTCCCTGGGCAAAATGGTCCCTGGGCAAAGTGGTCCCTGGTCAAAGTGGTCCCTGGTCAAAGCGGTCCCTGGTCAAAGCGGTCCCTGGTCAAAGTGGTCCCTGGTCAAAGTGGTCCCTGGTCAAAGCGGTCCCTGGTCAAAGTGGTCCCTGGTCAAAGTGGTCCTTGGTCAAAGTGGTCCTTGGTCAAAGTGGTCCCTGGTCAAAGTGGTCCCTGGTCAAAGTGGTGCCTGGTCAAAGTGGTCTCTGGTCAAGTGGTCCCCGATCAAGTGGTCCCTGGTCAAAGTGGTCCCTGGTCAAGTCATCCCTGGTCAAAGTGGTCCCTGGTAAAAAATGGTTCCTCCACAAGTGGTCCCTGGTCAAGTGGTCCCTGGTCAAAGTGGCAATCCCTTGTCAAAAACAGGTTAGGAACCACTGTGTTAAATGGGGTTTTGATAGCCATATTCAATTATTTATTTTCACTGGGATTCATCATTGGATTCGTGCCTTATGATCCAAAATAGGGGAATGGACACAATCTGCCTTGAGTTGCCTCGGAGAGAAAAGCAGGCAATAAATAAAGTTTTCTTTAACATCCTGAGATGTCACTTCTGAAAGTGACTTGGGAAATTGCAACTCAATTCTGGTGTGAGAGAATTGGCCATCTGCAAGGACATTGCCCAGGGCACGCCCGGAGGTGTCACCATCCTGTGGGGGGCTTTCTTCATGCCCCTGCATGAGAAGCTGGAGCTGACAGACAGGAGCTCACCCCCATCATCTCGCGGAATTGAACCACCAACCTTTAGGTCAGCAGTTCAGTTGGCACAAGGTTTCAAACAACTGCACTACCACGACTCCATAAATAAAGTTAATCTATATATATATATATATAAAGTAGCTGTCGTCGTTAGGCTGAAGTAAACAAAGGAGCCAATGAACGGAATCACGCCAAATTTGGCAACAAAACCCCTCACAATCCAAGGTGTGACCACTAAGGCAAGGGATCAAAGGGCAGTAGCGTAGGAGGAGAGCGAGAGAAGGAAAAAAGACAGAGGGATGCCACACTCTGTGCACACACACTAAGTCTCTGTCTCCCACACACACACTCCCACAGCAGAAGGGAAGGAGGAAGGTGCCACGGTGGGGGTAACAGGGGTTGCAATCCAACTGGACACACAAAACTGACATTGCTTGGAAAGGAGCCTCAAAGACCATTTAGCCCAACCTCACTGGGCAGTAAAAGAAGACACCATCGAAGCCCTCACAACAGATGGCCAACCAATTGGAAGGGAGCCCTAAAGCCCATCCATTCCAACCCCCCTCCTTCCCTCCTTCCTTCCTTCCTTCCTCCCTTTCTCTACTTCCCTTCCTTTTCCTTCCTTTACTTCTTTCCTTCCCTCCTTCCTCCCTTTCCTTTTCTCCATCACTCCTCCCTCCCTTTTCTTTCTTTCTTTCCTTCCTTCCTTCCTTCCTTCCTTCCTTCCTTCCTTCCTTCCTTCCTTCCTTCCTTCCTTCTTCTTTTCCTCCCTTCCTTTCCTTCCCCAAATTTGAACACAAGACACCTCTAGGGGCGGATTTAATGATAAGCAAAGTAAGCGCCCGCTTACGGCACCACGTGGTCAGGGGCGCATCTGGCCTCCAGGTTCCACGCATGCGCCATTGCTGCCGCGCAAAGGACTCCAGCTGGACAGAGACGCCAATTGCCCTAAGCAAGGCTGAAAAGGAGGAACTTTTTGCAGCTGGAGGTGGGAGGCTCTGCCCCGGCTGCAAAAGGTTCCTCCTTTTTGGCCTCGCTTAGGGCAATTGGAGTCGGCGTCCAGCTGGAGTCTCTGCTAACGCTGCACCAATGGCGCATGTGCGGAACTTCCGCGTATGCGCCATTGCTGCAGCGTGACTCCAGCTGGACCGAGACGACAATCGCCCGAAACAAGGCCGAAAAGGGGGAACCTTTTGCAGCTGGAGGTGGGAGGCTCTGCCCCGGCTGCTAAAGGTTCCTCCTTTTTGGCCTCGCTCAGGGCAATTGGAGTCGGCGTCCAGCTGGAGTCGGCGTCCAGCTGGAGTCGCCGTCCAGCTGGAGTCGCCTTGCGTTGCACCAATGGCGCATGTGCGGAACTTCCGCGTATGCGCCATTGCTGCAGCGTGACTCCAGCTGGACCGAGACGACAATCGCCCGAAACGAGGCTGAAAAGGAGGAACTTTTTGCAGCTGGAGGTGGGAGGCTCTGCCCCGGCTGCAAAAGGTTCCTCCTTTTTGGCCTCGCTCAGGGCAATTGGAGTCGGCGTCCAGCTGGAGTCGGCGTCCAGCTGGAGTCGGTGTCCAGCTGGAGTCGGCGTCCAGCTGGAGTCGGCGTCCAGCTGGAGTCGCCGTCCAGCTGGAGTCGCCTTGCGTTGCACCAATGGCGCATGTGCGGAACTTCCGCGTATGCGCCATTGCTGCAGCGTGACTCCAGCTGGACCGAGACGACAATCGCCCGAAACGAGGCTGAAAAGGAGGAACTTTTTGCAGCTGGAGGTGGGAGGCTCCTCCCCGGCTGCAAAGGTTCCTCCTTTTGGCCTCGCTCAGGGCAATTGGAGTCGGCGTCCAGCTGGAGTCGGCGTCCAGCTGGAGTCGGCGTCCAGCTGGAGTCGCCGTCCAGCTGGAGTCGGCGTCCAGCTGGAGTCGCCTTGCGTTGCACCAATGGCGCATGTGCGGAACTTCCGCGTATGCGCCATTGCTGCGTGACTCCAGCTGGACCGAGATGACAATCGCGCCGAACGAGGCTGAAAAGGAGGAACTTTTGCAGCTGGAGGTGGGAGGCTCCGCCCGGCTGCAAAAGGTTCCTCCTTTTTCGGCCTCGCTTTAGGCGATTGGCATCTCGTCTAGCTGGAGTCACGCCGCACCAATGGTGCATGCGTGGAACCTGGAGGCCAGATGCGCCCTGACCGCGTGGCACCCTAAGCGGGCGCTTACTTTGCTTACCGTTAAATCCGCCCCTGGAGGTGTCTTGTGTCCGAAATCCGCCCCTGGAGGTGTCTTGTGTCCGAAATCCGCCCCTGGAGGTGTCTTGTGTCCGAAATCCGCCCCTGGAGGTGTCTTGTGTCCGAAATCCGCCCCTGGAGGTGTCTTGTGTCCGAAATCCGCCCCTGGAGGTGTCTTGTGTCCGAAATCCGCCCCTGAGGTGTCTTGTGTCCGAAATCCGCCCCTGGAGGTGTCTTGTGTCCAAAATCCGCCCCTGGAGGTGTCTTGTGTCCAAATCCGCCCCTGGAGGTGTCTTGTGTCCGAAATCCGCCCCTGGAGGTGTCTTGTGTCCGAAATCCGCCCTGGAGGTGTCTTGTTTCTGAAATCCGCCCCTGGAGGTGTCTTGTGTCCGAAATCCGCCCCTGGAGGTGTCTTGTGTCCGAAATCCGCCCCTGGAGGTGTCTTGTGTCCGAAATCCGCCCTGGAGGTGTCTTGTGTCGAAATCCGCCCCTGGAGGTGTCTTGTGTCCGAAATCCGCCCCTGGAGGTGTCTTGTGTCCGAAATCCGCCCCTGGAGGTGTCTTGTGTCCGAATCCGCCCCCGGAGGTGGCTTGGGTCCGACATCCGCCCCTGGAGGTGACTTGTGTCCGAAATCCGCCCCTGGAGGTGTCTTGTGTCCGAAATCCGCCCCTGGAGGTGTCTTGTGTCCGAAATCAGCCCCTGGAGGTGTCTTGTGTCCGAAATCAGCCCCTGGAGGTGTCTTGTGTCCGAAATCAGCCCCTGGAGGTGTCTTGTGTCCGAAATCAGCCCCTGGAGGTGTCTTGTGTCCGAAATCAGCCCCTGGAGGTGTCTTGTGTCCAAATCAGCCCCTGGAGGTGTCTTGTGTCCGAAATCAGCCCCTGGAGGTGTCTTGTGTCCGAAATCCGCCCCTGGAGGTGTCTTGTGTCCGAAATCAGCCCCTGGAGGTGTCTTGTGTCCGAAATCCGCCCCTGGAGGTGTCTTGTGTCCGAAATCCGCCCCTGGAGGTGGCTTGTGTCCGAAATCCGCCCCTGGAGGTGTCTTGTGTCCGAAATCCGCCCCTGGAGGTGTCTTGTGTCCGAAATCCGCCCCTGGAGGTGTCTTGTGTCCAAATCAGCCCCTGGAGGTGTCTTGTGTCCGAAATCAGCCCTTGGAGGTGTCTTGTGTCCGAAATCCGCCCCTGGAGGTGTCTTGTGTCCGAAATCAGCCCCTGGAGGTGTCTTGTGTCGAAATCCGCCCCTGGAGGTGTCTTGTGTCCGAATCCGCCCCTGGAGGTGTCTTGTGTCCGAAATCCGCCCCTGGAAGTGTCTTGTGTCCGAAATCCGCCCCTGGAGGTGTCTTGTGTCCGAAATCCGCCCCTGGAGGTGTCTTGTGTCTGAAAGCCTGTGCCCAAGGGACATTTTTCCCAAATGGGCCAACTCCGAGGTCTGAGGAAACGTCCATTGTTATTGTCCACACAGGGGTTCTTTGTTAAGTCCCTTTGTTTGGGTATTACTAGCCTAGGAAATTACTGAGCCTTGGCATGCTGGGGTCACGAAAAGGCGACATTTCCTATTTTACATAGGAACACAGGGAAGGGCGAAAGCATATAGGAAATACATTCATGTAGGGGGGAAATAGGAACCATATCTTCTCATATTCACCCATCTCACCCACCAGAGTCCACTAGAATTCATAAGTCATGGGGAGAGTCCGTGGAGGTTGAAAAAAAAAAGTTTCCAAAAAGTTTCCGTAAGTCCTTCAAAGTAGAGAAAAGTTCCACAAAAGATCAAGGAAGTCCTTAAATTGCGGGTTACAGGGGCATTGCCATGTGGGGCCATGGGACCATGGGAAGAGATAGGGGATTATGGGATCATTCCAGCCTGGTGTCCTTGGTAAAACTATGAATTCCTTGGTTTCGAACTATCTTTTACAGAGTCCTGTGTGGGGGAAAGGTCACCTCTGATACCATTAGCATAATCAAAACATCATTTTATTTATTATTTTGGTTTATATACCCCCCCCCCCTTCCCAATGACGCTCAGGGTGGTTCACACCAGTGAACAACATAATCACAACATAGTTAAAAATCTGTATACCTTTATAAAGCGGAATGTTTGTATGTATGTATGTGTGCGGAGGGCAGGAGGGCGGAAGGGCGGGAGGGCGGAAGGGCGGGAGGGCGGAAGGGCGGGAGGGCGGAAGGGCGGAAGGGCGGATATCTGGCAGCCACTTTCACAGGCCACAGCGACCAGCGCGGGTGATGGACCTGCACCAAACTTGGTACACATAACCCCCCTAACCCCCTTTGCGTCCTGGTGCGGTTCGGGGGACATGACCCACGGATTATGGGATTTGTAGTACTTTCAAACACGTTGCTTCCCACAGACCACTGAGGCCACCAAAAAGGACCAATACAGACCACACTTAGCATACACAGCCCCCATGACCCACTCTACGTCCTGGTGCAGTTTGGAGGAGGGTGGACCATGGATGATGGGACTTGAAGTACCTCTACTCACTTCCCAAGTCCACTGCAACCCTCATCCAATCACTGATCGAGCAAACTTGGCATACATAACCCTATGACTGCCTTCACGCCCTGGTGAGGTTTGGGGGAGGACTGACAATGGATGATGGGATTTGTAGTACTTTCACACCCCTCTGTTCCCACAGACCACTGTGGCCCCCAACAAACACTGATAAAGACCACACTTGGCACACAGAGCCCCAGTGACCCACTCTACATACTACTGCAGTTTGGAGGGGGCCAGAACATGGATGATGGGACTTGCAGTACCTTCCCTCACTTTCCAAGACTGCTACAAACCTAATCCTATGACTGATCAACACGAAACCTGCCACACAGAGCCCTCATGACTGACTCTACATCCTGGTGCAGATCGGAGGAGGGTGGACCATGGATGATGGGACTTGAAGTACCTCTACTCACTTTCCAAGTCCACTGCGACCCTCATCCAATTACTGATCGAGACCACACTTGGCACACATAACCCCTGACTGCCTTCACGTCCTGGTGAGGTTCGGGCAGGACTGACAATGGATGATGGGATTTGTAGTACTTTCACACCCCTCTGTTCCCACAGACCACTGTGGCCCCCAACAAACACCGAGAAAGACCACACTTGGCACACAGAGCCCCAGTGACCTACTTTACATCCTACTGAACTTTGGAGGGGGGCAGAACATGGATGATGGGACTTGCAGTACTTTCCTGCACTTTCCAAGCCTGCTACAAACCTAATCCAATGACTGATCAACACCAAATCTGGCACACAGAGCCCTCATGACCCACTCTACATCCTGGTGCTGTTCTGTGTGAGACGGACCACGGATGATGGGACTTGAAGTACCTTCACTCACTTCCTAAAAGCAATGCAACCCTCATCCATTCACCAATACAGACCAAACTTAGCACACAGAGCCCCCATGACCCAATCTACATCCAACTACACTTTGGGGGAGGGTGGACCAGAGATGATGGGACTTCCACTACCTTCAGTCAATTCATGATACCACTGCAACTCCCAATAATGATGGATCAAGACCAAACTTGGCACACAGAGCCCCCATGACCCACTCTACATCCTGCTGCACTTCTCAAATGACCCGGGCACCGCCGGGTCCCCAAGCTAGTAAATAATAAAACAGATTCAGGCAAGAGTGGAATTTAACAGCATTATTTAAATGTTAAACAGTTTGGGTGTGATCCTGGACTCATCGCTGAGCCTGGAACCCCAGGTTTCGGGCGGTGACCAGGGGAGCATTTGCACAGTTAAAACTTGTGCGCCAGCTGCGCCCGTACCCTGAGAAGTCTGACTTGGCCATGGTGGTCCACGCTCTGGTTACATCCCGTATAGATTACTGCAACGCTCTCTACGTGGGCTTGCCTTTGAAGACTGTTCGGAAGCTGCAACTAGTCCAACGGACAGCAGCCAGGTTGATAACAGGAGCGGCATTCAGAGAGCGTACAACGCCCCTGTTGTGCCAGCTCCACTGGCTGCCAGTTTGCTACCGGGCACAATTCAAAGTCTTTAAAGCCCTAAACGGTTCGGGTCCAACTTACCTGTCCGAACGCATCTCTCCCTATGAACCATCGAGATGTTTAAGATCATCTGGAGAGGCCTGCTCTCGGTCCCGCCTTCTTCGCAGGCGCGACTGGCGGGGACGAGAGACAGGGCCTTTTCAGTGGTGGCTCCTCGGCTTTGGAACGCCCTACCTAGAGGCATCAGATCGGCCCCCTCCCTCCTGACGTTTCGCAAGAAGGTCAAGACCTGGCTATTTGACCGGGCATTTCCTGATGAAATATAAGGCTTAATTAGATATATGGAATGACGACGATGCGATGGAAACTGGTTTCAACATGACGCTGAGGCGGCAGTTGTATGTTTTTAATTGTTACATTGTTATTACTTGTTTTTCTGGGGGGTTGACTTGTTGCTGTGTTGTATTGAGGGCAGAGACTGCCTGTGTAAACCGTCCCGAGTCGCCTTCGGGCTGAGAGGGGCGGTATAGAAACATGACAAATAAATAAATAAATAAACGCCTGACTGAAGAGGTTGGTCTTGCAGGCCCTCCGGAAGGCCTGTCGGTCAGTTATTGCTCGTGCCTCCTCCGGGAGGGTGTTCCAAAGGGTCAGCGCTACTACAAAGTACGCTGCCACATCGAGGAGAGACGGCAGATCTTAAGTGATGGAACCTCCAATAGGTTGTGGTCCATGGACCGTAGCGGTCTCTGGAGAATGTGCAGGGAGAGGCGGTCCTTCAGGTACACTGGCCCCAGACCACGCAAAAGCCATGGTTTAGAACCCAAAAATAGGAAATCGTAAATCTAATGGGGGATTTTTATTAGTAATAGGAAGACTTACAAAAAATTCCAAAATTTCTAAAATGTAACTTAATTACTAACGAAATTCGTTAGTAGTTCGTATGCCAGCGCATGCGCATTCAGATAGTTTGGCCTACAACTCCCAGAAATCCTAACAGCTGGTAAATTGGCTGGGATTTCTGGGAGTTGTAGGCCAAAACTTGAATAAATCACACTGAATTCTAGATGGGACTCTCCAAATAGGAAGGAGGGAGCAAAGGAGGGGAGGGAGGGAGGGGGTATTCTATTCTTGGAAGCAGCAAAAGAAAAGGAGGAGGAGCCCCTGGCTCCCTCGCTGCCTCCTCTCACCCCGATCCTGAGGAGCGAGGGCCCAAGTTTGCCCAGGCTGGTCATATACCCTACATTCCATGCACATGCAATAATACAGCAGTAATAACAATGGGTATAAGAAGAGGTAAAATTCAAACCCAGTATTCTGACTGGTCCTCCTCATGCGGTGCAAACGGGCTCTTCTCTGTGAGCCCGGAAAAAGCAGCGTTTTCTGCTTAGGTGCACACACATACATATTCTTTGGGGATTTGCAGAATCTTCTCTATGAGCCCGGATTCTGCAGCAAATCCCCCCAGAATATGTATGTGTGTGCACCCAAGCAGAAAATTCGCTGGCTTTTCCGGGCTAATAGAGAAGAGCCCATGTGCACCGCATGAGGAGGGACCAGTCAGAATACTTCGGTTTGAATTTTTACCTCTTCTTATACCCATTGTTATTACTGCTGTATATCATTGCATGTGCATGGAATGTAGGTATATGACCAGTTGGATTGCTTATAATATTAGGCACTTTACAGTAGCATTCATTCTAGTATACATTAGGTTGGTTTCTCACCCCAATACTCTTTGATGCTTTAGATCCTGGCAGGGCAGGAGAGGCAGGGAAGCCTGGGAAAATGTAAACAGAGAGGTTTACTCAGAAGTAAATCCACAAAGGAGGCACTTCATCCAAAGTGCCTCCTTTGCAGATTTACTTGAGTAATCCTCTCTGTTTACATTTTCCGGGCTTCCAGCCGAAAGAAGGAGCGAGTTTAGGGCTTGCCTTGCCATAATACTTATTGGCAAGGGAGCGGGAGGGTGGTGAGAGAGAAGGAGGGTGCCCCCTTACGACCTAATAACGACACTTAAGAAAATCCTGGCCCCTGAAGTTCGAAAAAGGAAGTCCACTTCCTGGTTGGCGTTCCAGGTGCGGAAATACTCGAAAGTAGCATTTCTTACGAATTTCTTACGAGACGAATTATTTTTATAACTTTTTTCTCATGCCTACCATGCAAGGCCTTCAAGGTTAACACCAGCACTTTGAAGGCAATCCGGTACTCGATGGGAAGCCAGTGCAATCGCTGTAGTACTGGAGTGATGTGGCACGATAGTGACACTCCAGCCAGCAGTCGAGCCGCAGCGTTTTGTACCATCATCAGTTTCCGGATTACCAACAAAGGAAGGCCAATGTAAAGGGCATTACAGTAGTCCAGTCTCGAGATGACCGTGGCCTGGATTACCATGGCTAGGTCGCCATCGGAAAGGTAGGGCGCCACCCGCCTTGCCTGGCGCAGATGGGAAAATGCCGCTCTGGTCCCGGTGGAGACCTGAGCCTCCATCGTCAGCAGAGGGTCCAGTTGGACCCCCAGGCTTTTAACCAGGGCCGACGGGCTAACCACCTCGCCGTCCATTATTCGCAGCCGGAGTCCGTCCGTCCGTCCGTCCGTCCCCCCCCCCCCCCGGGTGACCCAGCCACAGGACCTCCGTCTTCAACGGGTTCACCTTCAATCTGCTGGCCCATAGCCACCCAGTCACGGCTTCCATTCACTGATGGAAATAATCGGGTACAGAGTCCGGCCGGCCTTCCATCCTCGGCACCAGCTGGGTATCATCAGCGTACTGGTGACACTGTAGACCAAAACTACGCACCAGTTGGGCCAGTGGATGCATATAGACGTTAAAAAATAGAGGAGAGAGGATAGCCCCTTGGGGGACCGCACAGTCAAGGGGGACCCTTTCTGAGACCGCCCCTCCCCTCTCCACCCTTTGTCCCCGATCTTGGAGAAAGGAGGCCACCCATTTAAGGGTGGATCCCCTCACTCCCGTCATGGCTAAACGGTGGATCAATAGTGAGTGATCGACTGTGTCAAATGCTGCCGTGAGGTCCCATAACACAAGCAGCGCTGACCCACCTTGGTCCAACTGGCAGCGCAGCTGGTCTGTGATACCATCACAGTCTCTGTCCCGTGCTCAAAGCGGAAGCCAGACTGGAAGCGATGTAACCCGGCTGTGTCGTCCAAGAACCGCTGCAGCTGTCCCGCTGCTGCCCTCTCAATCACCTTGCCCAGAAACGTTAGGTTTGAAACTGAGCGGTAATTGGAGGGGACCGAGCCATCTAGACCCGGTTTCTTCAGCAGCGGGCTTACCATCGCCTCTTTTTAACCCTCTGGAAAAACTCCTTGCTCAAGGGAGCTGTTTACTATATTCCACAGAGGTCCCCGTAACCCCTCCCAGCAAGATCTAACAAGCCAGGAGGGGCACGGGTCGAGGGAGCATGTTGTTGGTCTAGCTGCAGCAATGATCTTGTCGATCGCCTCTACGTCCAGCAGCTTGAACTGGTCGAAGGTAGGCCCGCCGAGTGGCTACGGAGTCTCGAGTTCGCTCACTGTATTAACCGTGACAGGGAGATCATGGCGGAGTAGTGAGATCTTGTCTGCAAAGACATAGGTGAACATAAGCAGGGGTGGTGGGGTGGGGGGATTCGGACCTGTGGTGCTATTCGCTAGGCATGAGAAAAAAGTTATGAAAATTAAATGAAATCGGAAGGGATTTGTATGTAATGGGACTTCAAGTTTATACGCATCGCAGTGGCGATCCCGGAAGTGGACTTTCTTTTCCGCACTCCCTGAGACCAAAATTTCATTAGATTTGTAAATATTTCGGATGCCCCCCCAACAGGAAAATTTTCCCCTCCAAAATAGCTTTCCGGACATTACTCACAGTCAGATCGGGGCCTTTTCATGCTCGGAGCCTAATTAGAGTGAAAGGCCTTCCTCCAGGAAGTGAAAAACCAGCCGGAAACCATAGACAACCAGATCGGGACTCCTAGAGGGGCCTGGAGGACTGAGGGAAAAAAGCGGTTTAAACCCCCAGGAAGGGGGTTTAGATAGAAGGACAGAGCAGAAGGACATAAGAACTGCTGAGAGAAGGGAGCAGGGAGTGAAAAGAGCACGGAGAGGAGAAGGAAGAGTTCAGAATCAAGAAAAGCCATAGAGTTCCAACGGAGATCCTAGAGTGCTATGGTAAAACTGATAGGGAAAAAGCTGGAGTGAGGGGAGTAAGAAGAACTCTACAGATTAGCAAGTCCTGGACCACAGGTGGGCAACTATTTTATTTAATAATATTAATAATAATATATTAATGCATTATATGTCCCTGCAAAGAAACCCTAGCTTTTTATTATAATAATAATATTAATAATAATATATTAATGCATTATATGTCCCTGCAAAGAAACCCTGGCTTTTTATTGTTATAATAATATTAATAATAATATATTAATGCATTATATCTCCCTGCAAGGAAACCAAGGGAAATGTTGCCCCTTGATTTGCCTGTGCTTAAAACAGTGTCAGTCCTGTTTCCCTGCTTTGCCTACTTTAGAACTAATAACGAATTTCGTTAGTAATTACGTTACATTTTAGAAATTTTTGGAAATTTTTTTGTAAGTCTTTCTACCGTGTTTCCCCGAAAGTATGACACGCCCGATTGTAAGACGTATCGGGAGTGTCAGGGGGTCGGCTAATGGCCGTGCCCGAATGTAAGCCGTACCTGGTCGCCGCCGCAACCAGCCCATCAGCCGCGGCACACCTCCGCGCGCACCTTTCTGCTAGGCCTCTCAAGGAAGGGGAGGGGAAGAGTCCCAGAGGCGTGGCAAGCGGCGCTGCGTCAGAATGACGCGTCGCCGCTTAGCCACGCCTCTGGGATCTCTCCCCCCCTTCGTTGAACAAGGAGGGAGGAGGAAGAGTCCCAGAGGCGTGGCTGGCGGCGCTGCGTCAGAGTGATGCGTCGCCGCAGCCACGCCTCTGGGACTCTTCCCCCTCCCTTCGTTGGACAAGGGAGGGGAAGAGTCCCAGAGGCGTGGCAAAGCGGCCCTGCGTCAGAGTGACACGTCGCCGCCTAGCCACGCCTCTGGGACTCTTCCCCCCTCCCTCATTGAACAAAGGGAGGGGGAAGAGTCCCAGAGGCGTGGCAAAGCGGTGCTGCATCAGAGTGACGCGTCGCTGCTTAGCCACGCTCTGGGACTCTTCCTCCTCCCTCCCTTGTCCAACGAAGGGAGGGAGAGTCCCAGAGGCGTGGCAAGCGGCGCTGCGTCAGAGTGACGCATCGCCGCTTTGCCATGCCTCTGGGACTCTTCCTCTTCCTCTTCCTCCCTTTGTCCAACGAAGGGAGGGAAGAGTCCCAGAGGCGTGGCTAAGTGGCGGCGCGTCACTCTGACGCAGCGCCGCTTGCCATGCCTCTGGGACTCTTCCCTCCCTTCCTTGGAGAGGCCTAGCAGAAAGGTGCGCCGCGGGAGGAGCTGTGGTGGCGGCGGCGTGGGCGTGGCGGCGGGTGCGTCTTTGTTTATATAAGACGACTACCCGAAGTAAGACGTAGGGGGGGACTTTTGGGAAAGAAAGTAAGACGCTGTCTTACTTTCGGGAAACACTGGTATTACTAATCAACCCCCCATTTGATTTTCGAATCGCGATTTTTGGGTTCTAATCCAAGCCTACTATTCGCCATACTTTATTTACTCTTGCTAAGAGACAGTAGACAGAGTTTCTCTGCCACGCCAACCTATATCGGAGCTTCTCTCCCATAGAGGATCATTGCCAGTTTGCACACTGGAGGGCCCGTTCCATGCAAAGCGTTCCCAGATCTGGAAAACAAAACAAACAAACAAACAAGTGCAAACCTCGTCGGTACAAAACCTTCCCAAGCTTTAAATAGCATCATTATCTCCAATCTTTTGATCACTCTTTGGAGATAAAGGGAGGAAAATAATGAAACGTCAAGTCAAAGCACGCTGATTATTACGCCTCCAATTCAATCAGAGCGGGTCTCGTTGAGTAGAAATTAAAAGGTGATGGCATTATTCAACCCCCTGCTTTCCAAATTAGAGATCCTTCGGCTGTCCTGACTAGTCGGCACAGGAAATCTATTCGATCCTCTCTCATTCCATTTTCTCATCTTCTGTCAATTTCCCCCCTTTCTCTTCACGTGGCATTGACTATGGCTGGATCTACGCCGCCGCCACATAATCCAGTATCTGATCCCATCTGCTTTGAAAGGGATTATATGAGTCAACACTGCCACATAATCCAGTTCAAAACAGATAATCTGGGACAGCAGGAAAATCGCATCCAAAGCAACCCTGACAGATGGCCATCCGGCCTCTGTTTAAGTCTCCAAAGAAGGAGACTTCTTTGGAGCAGAGAGGGGAGGGAGGGACAGGGAGAGAGATGGGGGAGAGAGGGGAGAGAGAGGGACAGGGAGAGAGAGGGGGCAGAGAGACAGGGGGAGAGGGGGAGAGGGAGAGAGGGAGACAGAAAGAGAGAGGGGGGAGAGAGGAGGACAGCGAGAGGGAGACGGGGAGAGAGGGAGGGACAGGGAGAGAGGAGGGAGAGGGACAGGGAGGGAGAGGGAGGGAGAGAGGGAGAGAGAGGGGGACAGGGAGAGAGAGGGAGGGAGAGAGAGAGGGACAGGGAGAGAGGGGGAGAGGGACAGGGACAGGGAGGAGAGAGGGAGGGAGAGAGGGACAGGGAGAGAGGAAGAGGGAGGGACAGGGAGAGAGAGACAGGGAGAGAGAAAGAGAGGGACAGGGAGAGAGGGGGGGACAGGGAGAGAGGGACAGGGAGAGAGGGGGGAGAGAGGGAGATGGAGGGAGGGAAAGAGGGAGAGAAAGGGAGAGAGGGACAGTGAGAGGGAGATGGGGAGAGAGGGAGGGACAGGGAGGGGAGAGAGGGAGGGAGAGAGGGAGAGAGGGGGGACAGGGAGAGAGAGGGAGGGAGAGAGAGAGAGGGGGGAGAGAGGGGGAGAGGGACAGGGACAGGGAGGGGAGAGAGGGAGGGAGAGAGGGACAGGGAGAGAGGAAGAGGGAGGGACAGGGAGAGAGAGACAGGGAGAGAGAAAGAGAGGGACAGGGAGAGAGAGGGGGACAGGGAGAGAGGGACAGGGAGAGAGGGGGAGAGGGGGAGATGGAGGGAGGGAAAGAGGGGAGAGAAAGGGAGAGAGGGACAGTGAGAGGGAGATGGGGAGAGAGGGAGGGACAGGGAGAGGGGGAGAGAGAGGGACAGGGAGGGGAGGGAGGGAGGGAGAGGGGGAGAGAGGGACAGGGAGAGAGATGGGGGAGAGGGGGACAGGGAGAGAGGAAGAGGGAGGGACAGGGAGAGAGAGGGGGGACAGGGTATGAGAGGGGAGAGAGGGAGACGGAGGGAGGGAAAGAGGGAGAGAGAGGGACAGCAAGAGGGAGACTGGGAGAGAGGGAGGGACAGGGAGAGGGGGAGAGAGGGACAGGGAGGGGAGAGAAGGAGGGAGAGAGGGGGAGAAAGGGACAGCGAGAGGGAGACAGGGAGAGAGGGACAGGGAGAGGGAGACGGGGAGAGAGGGAGGGAGAGAGGGGGAGAGGGAGACGGGGAGAGAGATGGGAGAGAGAGGCAGAGAGAAAGGGACAGGGAGAGAGATGGGGAGAGAGAGGGACAGGGAGAGAGGAAGAGGGAGGGACACGGAGAGAGAGGGGGTAGAGAGAGGAAGAGAGGGACAGGGAGAGGGAGGGGAGAGAGGGAGGGAGAGAGGGACAGGGAGAGAGGGGGGAGAGGGAAAGAGACAGAGAGAGAGAGACGGAGAGGGGGAGGGAGAGGGTTGGCCAGTGTTGAGCACTGCCTCCAGAAGCCAGAGATGAAAGGGGAAGCCTTTACCTTTGCGTGGAAATGGAGAAAGAACGCATCCCCTCTTGCCGGAGATTAGCATCACCTCCAGAACCAGAAATGAAAGGAGAAGCCTTTGTCTTTGTCTGTATTTGTGTCTCATTGTATGTCAATGTCACAAAGCATTGAACGTTTGCCTGTGTCTGTTCATATACTGTAATCCACTCTGAGTTCCCTCGGGGAGAAGGGTGGAATATAAATAAAGTGTTATTATTATTATCTATATATAAAAATCTGTTCATGTCGTGGTGACAGGCTTAAAAACAACAAAACCACTGAAAGCAGAACGGTACAAAGTATGACCAACACATGGAAAATTTCACCAAAAACCCAAACTACCATTTAAAATCACAGCCCCCCCCCCGGGGACTACATCTCCCAGTATCCCCCGTGACAAAGGTGGACAGCGCATGCGCGGAAATACTGCGCACGCGTACAAACCCCTTCTCTCTCCCTCGGCTGTTAAAAATGGCGTGCCGCCTCCTCCTCTGCCCCCCCTCCCCTCGGCCGGGGACGGACGTGGCACATCGGCTGCTGGAGCCGGGTACTCCAACATGACACCGGCTGCTGGTGAGGTGGCCTTCGCGGTGGAGAGGAGAGCCTCAGAGCCCGGCTGACACGGTGGCTCGGACCGACGTTGGAGGTGGGCCCCAAGGCTGGGAAGCAGGTGGGGAGTCCGGAGGGGGCCCAGGGAAAGGCAGGCAGGCTGAGGGGCACAGCAACGCGTCGCCTCCTTGCCTGACAGCTGCTGGCGAGGGACCCCAGAGGCCATCCAGTCCCACCCCGTCTTTTCTGCCAGGCAGGACAGGCATGTGGAGGTGGCCTGATGGGGGCCAGGACACTGCTGGATGGGCAGGGAGGGGCGGGGACATGACTTGGTGGTGTAAGGGGGGGTTAAGGAGAAGCCATGTTATGCACCATAAGAGAGGGCGGGCAATGGCAGTCCTGGCATTGCATTCTGGGAGTGGTTGGACAACCAAGCCAGGCCCTTCTCTCTCTCTCTCCCTCTTCCTCTACGGTTTCTCTGGATGCGAGGGAACTACAACTCCCAAAAATCAAGGTCAGTTCCCCACCCAAACCCCTCCAGTATGCTCAGAGAGTCATGAGGGTTCACTAAGCCAAACCCTAATGCAGATGATTATCTGCTTTCAACTGGCGAGTGACACTGTTTTAAGCACAGGCAAATCAAGGGGCAACATTTCCCTTCTTCTCTGGAGTGCAATTCACTGGGACCTATTATTATTATTATTATAAAATGCCTGGGCCTGCTTGGAGGGAAATATAATGAATTATTATTATTATTATAAAAAATGCCTGGGCCTACTTGGAGGGAAATATACTTAATTAATATTATTACTATTATTATTGTCATAAAATGCCTGGGCTTCCTTGCAGGGAAATATAATGAAGTAATATTATTAATATTATTATAAAATAATTGCCCACCTCTGGTCTAGGAGTTGCTTCTCTAGTGCTCTTCTCACTCCCTCACTCCAGCTTTTCCCCCTTCAGTTTTCCAAACCACTCTAGGAACCTCCGTTTGTCCTCTATGCTTTTTCTTGCTTCTCTTTACTTTTCCTTCTCCTCTCCATGCTCTTCTCACTCCCTGCTCCCCTTCTTTCAGCCTTACTTATGTCCTTCTGCTCTGTCCTTCTATCTAGCCTAATTTCCTGGGGGTTTAAACGGCTTTTTCCCTCTCAGTCCTCCAAGCCGCTCTAGGGGTAGCGCTGTGGTTCTCTATGGTTCCGGTTGCTTTTTCACTTCCTGGAGGAAGGCCTTTCACTTAATTTAGGCTCCGACCATGCAAAGGCCCTGATATGACTGTGAGTAATGTCTGGAAAGCTATTTTGGAGGGGATAATTTTCTTGTTAGAGGGGCATCCGAAATAATTACAATAATAACGAAAATTTGGGCCCACAAAGTGCGGTAAACAAGGCAGGAGAAGTGCGGTAAAGCTCAAAATTAGCATTTTGAATGGATCTAATACGAACTAATTTAATTTCTTCATCCGAAAACCCAACCCTAAAGTCTATGTTTCACTTGCTTGTGAAGATTAACTTTGAGACTCAATTTGCAGCAAGTTAGGTCCATGGAATATATATACCGCTGTCCCCCTATTATCTCTGCAAGTGTGTGAGAGAATATTTTTAGTACCACTAACGCATAATTTCAGGTATTTCTGTCCCGCTGCATTGTCAGCATTCGCTTGCAAAGGAGATCAATCATCCCCTTCATCCCTTCCCCCCCTCCCCAAAATCCCAGGGACATTTTTTCAATTTACCTGGTGGGTTGTAGTCTGACGACTTCCGAAAGGTTCCTGGCCCTTGAAATGAATGGCATTTTCATAATAGGACAACATAAGCGAGGTGAGGGCTAGATGTGACCTTATTCAAATGTCGCCGCCATTACAAAAGCCCTTCCCAACATAATTATAATTAAATACTTTATGCCTTCCTTGCAAAACCTTTTGTGTTTTTGTTTTTTTTTATCAATCACTGATATTAACATTAATATCGCCTTGCCCCTCAGCGAACGCCTCCCGCTCAAGTGTGTACGGATCACTGGGTTTCCATTAAGGAAGTTGTGAGGCCCTGCCATGCATTGGTCCCAGGCAAATTTACACAAATTAGCTCCTTGCGAGGAAGTGGGAAAGAGAGAGAGGGGGGAACTTCCTGGTTTTCTATAGTTTTGTGATCTGGCTCATGACAGATGTACATTTCTTTCTCTTTTATAAAGAGGCGTGATTTTGAGTACGTGGATAGTAAGGTTTTCTTTCATTTCGAAATATTTATTTATTTATTTCTTCGAACTTGTTCGCCGCCACTCCCAGTGCTCACACACCAATCGCAACAAGCAGCGTTAAAAGTATCATCTTAGTATGAAATTGTGGAAAGTTGAGAATCTTTGCAAAATTTGCATATGGTTACTGTATCCAGTAGGGCTGTTCTACCATTTCGGATATGCCCGAATTTCAGAAGTTTTTCGGATACTTCTGACTTTTTTTTAAGCAATTTCGAGAGCAACCCTCCCAACAGGAATTCCGAAATCCGAAATTCCAAATTCTGAAATTCCGAAATCTGAAGTTTTGAAATCCAAAATTCCAAATTCCTTCTTGCTGATTGCTCATTGGCTGATGGCTAACTGTAGCACAGCAGTTCTCGTTCGTGCCTGGGGGCCAGGGAACAACACCGGGGGTTCCATTAGCATTAGGGCCTGCACCAGCAGAGATAGATTCTGAAGAGGATTTGGAAGGGTTACCTGAAGGAGCGTTTCCCATCACTGGGCCTCTTTCACCCACGGAAAGCTTGGCTTGGGATGAAAGTTGGCTTGACCCCTATGCAGAAATAGATGATAACCAGGTGCAAATGGAAAGCAGTGATAGCGAAAGTTATGAGCACCCGGGTGGGAGAGGCTCGCAGGAGTTGCTGAGTGAAAACATGGAAGAAAGCGGCTGGGAAGATTCTAGGGAGGAGAGCTCTCATGGAGATAGAGACCCAGGTGCTGGGAGACAAGGCCAAACCTTTGATAGGAGAAGTAACATTGAGTCCAGCAGAAGGGGATGGTACCGCAGCCTAGACAGGCCGAGGTCCGTCAGCAAAGATTGGAGACGACGAAGCCTAGAGCGGCGGGGACCTCGGCCGAAGGATTAAGTCTAGGATCCGTGGGAACGAATCCCCAGTGCTTCGCCACGTCTCTTCTGAGCAGACGTGTAGCGAAGTTGGTCCACGGAGCTAAGTTGGCTAGTGGCCACCAAGTCCTGCCTTGCTTTTACCTTGCCTTGTTCCTGAATCCGCATTGCTGCGCGGAGCCCTGCTTAAGCCCTTGGATTATTTCACCAAGTTGTTTTGGACTTTGTTTGCTTCAAGCTTTTGGATTGCATTGCTATTTTTTATTTACCTTTTGAGCTGTTTTATATTCAATAAAGTAGTTAGCCTTCAGTCCGTCTCTGTGTGTGTGATTAAGGGGCCGGTCAAGTCCGTGCATCGTGACACTAACAGCTGACTTTCCCTTCTGCTGATTGTTTTGCCCATTTTTGAAAGTGGACGCCATTTCCGAAGACTTCCGAATTTCCGACAAATTTCGAAATTGATTCGGAAGGACTTCTGAATTTCGGAAGTACTTCCGAATCAATTTCGAAATTTGTCGGAAACTTTTTGGAAGTCCATATAATCCGAAATGACAGCTACAATTACATCCGAAACAAGTTTCGAAACTTTTTTTTCTTGGATCAACCAGCCCTAGTGCCCAGGTACAATTCATTTTCATGAATTCATCCGCCGGGACCACGGGGCGCACGCCTGGATCAGCCTGCTCTTACGATGGTGGAAGACCTGATCGGAGAATACAAGAGGCTTATTGGACTGTTTAATAACTTCGGTGATCTTCTGATGAGGATGGGCATCCTGGCTCTGCGGGATCCTCTCACGGAGCCCGAGCCTACTGTCACAGAAAACTCGCAGTATGACCCCTACATGGTCCCTGACTTGGATTGGGACCTGTCCTGGGACGTCCTAACTGGGGACCTCAGAGCTAACGCAGCAACCCTAGAGCCCAGCATGGCGACTGGACCGGCTGCTTCCCATGGCACTGCTGAGAGGATGCCTGAGGGAGCCGTCCCCGCACAGGAACCCACCCAGAGTGTAGGTGGGGCCGAGGAGCCACCATCCTTGCCCTCATCTCAGGCCCGGATTACCCATAAAGCCACCCTAGGCCATAGCCTAGGGCGGCAGCCATGGGGAGGCAGCAGATTTGGACCCCCTCAAAAAAGTTTTTAAAAATTCATTTTTTTAAAAAAAAGTGCGCATGCGTGCGGCGGCGGAAGCGCCATCCACGCCCCCCGCCCCCTTGCTCTGCTCCCCTCGGCTTCAAAGGCTCTGCCCCCGGCTCCGCCCCTGTCTCCTCGCCGGCGCAAGGAGGAAGGAAAGCCCCACTCCCGGAGCCGATGCCGCAGGGAGCCGTCATGCCGACCTCAGAAGCGGCCGAAATCGCCCTTTTAAGGACAGCATGACAGCTTTAGGAGGGAGGGAGGAGCCACGGGGAGGCTCCCCACGGCTACTCCCTCCCTTCTAAAGTCGTCATGCCGGCCTGAAAGGGCAATTTCGGCCGCTTCTGAGGCCGGCATGATGGGTCCCGGCATCGGCTCCAGGGGTGGGGCTTTCCTTCCTCTTCCTCCTCGCGCCGGCAAAGAGGCAAGGGCGGAGGTGGGGGCAAAGCCGGGGGTGGGGTGGAGCCGGGGGTGGAGCCGAGGGTGGAGCCGGGGGTGGGCTGGGGCGGAGCCAGGGCGGAGCCGGGGGCGGGGGCAGAGCCTTTGGCCTAGGGCGCCAAAGGCCATGATCCGGGCCTGACTCATCTGATGACGCCGGTGGGGGCGGGGTGGCTGGGCAAGGGTCGACCAAAGATGGCGGTTGACCTTGATTACGCCAGACAAGACTGGATGACTTCTCTCTCTGAGAACCGGAACCCCAGTAGAACTCTGCAACGGAAGCCACTCGTGCGTCCCAGGAAGCGGAAGCGGCGCCGTAAAAGGAGGGGTCTCCAAGAGCCGACATCCGGTCCCGCCGAGGAACATCAGACGACCTCCCAGGCCTCCCAGCATAGGAGTAAGCCAGCGCCCTGCTTTGAGTCCAGAGTCCCCGGGGCTGCAGCGACATCCACCAGACCCCCAGAGTGGAAGAACCCCAGGAAGATTAATTCCAGGACTTGGAGAACTATGTAAACCGCTCCGAGCCCTCGGGGGGTGGCAGTATAAAAGTTTGAAAAAAAAAATAAATAAATATGGGCTGTAGACCAGTGTTTCTCAACCCATAATTCCTATCCAGTACAACCAATGGTGAAGAACTCTGTGAGATGTAATTTAGGAAGGACCAGGCCGAAAGGACTACAACTAGGCCCGGATTAACACCTTTTTGCGCCCTAGACCACACTTTGGAATTACACCTCCTTTAAGCCAACCTCTACTGCACCCCTGCACCCCCACATCCTTTCTCCCGCTCGTCCCCCTTAGGGCCCCGCATCCAGCTCTCCCGATGTGGCCCCACTAGGTCCGCCACAGCCGTTTCCCTCTCGGCAGGCACTATGGATGCAGCCATGGGGGGAGGAGCCTCCTCCCCAATGCCGGGGCTTGAGACACTACGCTCCTACCCGGTATCGGGGATTGCGCATGCGTTGTAGTCAGCAGCTGTACCGATGCCGCGCTTCTCCCCGATGCTGGGGCTTGAGGCACTTGGCTCCTACCCGGTATCGGGGATTGCGCATGCGTTGTCGTCAGCAGCTGTACCGATGCCGCGCTTCTCCCCGATGCCGGGGCTTGAGGCACTTGGCTCCTACCCGGTATCGGGGATTGCGCATGCGTTGTAGTCAGCAGCTGTACCGATGCCGCGCTTCTCCCCGATGCCGGGGCTTGAGGCACTTGGCTCCTACCCGGTATCGGGGATTGCGCATGCGTTGTCGTCAGCAGCTGTACCGATGCCGCGCTTCTCCCCGATACCGGGGCTTGTCGCGTTGGGCTTCTCTCCTGTACTGGGGTCTGCGCATGTGCCGTAGCTGGCAGTTGCGCTTTTCTCTCCGGTAAGGAGGAGTCTCCTCCTTGTGTTGGAGAAGGAATACCAGCTTTCATGGTGTTAGGGCATGCGCAGACTGCGCAATGGAGTTTCCTGGACTTGCACTGAAGGAGCCAGCAAGTGGAAGCTGTCGGCATCGAGGGAGTTAAATGCTCCTCCTGTCGACGTCGACGCCAGTGTCGAGAGCCCCTGCGCATACGCCAATTGTGCAACGATAGCAGAGGCAGGAGCTGGTATTCAGGAAGGGGCAGGGGTGCCGCCGAAAAGGAGGACCTCCGGTATTTTTCCTTCCTCATCTCCATGCGCGTTGGGTTTTGATTTGTTTCAACTTTTTTTTGGTCCGTGATCTGCACCCCCCCCCCCCCCCGGCTTGCACCCCTAGGCCATGGCCTAGGTTGGTCTTATGGGTAATCCTGGCCTGACTACAACACTGGAGACCATGTTTCATAGTACCCTACAGGATTTGGGAGAAGCCACAAGGGTCATTCAGGCCACCACCACCCCATTCTGCCATATGGAAATACCTTCTGAGAGATGGCCATCCAACCGGACAGTTTCAACTTGTGTCTCGAAGCCGTGTCAGGCTGTGTGCCAGCAGATTGAAGGTGAATCCGGCCAAGACTGAGATCTTGTGACCTGGCCACCCGGTAGGTGTGCTGCACCATCTGCCCACCTGTGGCGCCCCCACGGGGCTGTTTTCACACCTGTATTTTGTGTTTGGTTGCCCTTTACCTGCACGGGCCTTTGTCCATTTTTCTGCCATGTGGGCACTTAGGGGCGGAGTTGTGCCTTGGCTCCAAACCTGATGTCACCGCCCTTGACTCCTCCTCTTCCAGAGGTCACCTGAGGGGCAGGACTTCCTCTCTGGCCTCATTCCAGAGACCACATGGGCATAGCAAGGTGGAATCTAAGCCACCTGGGACAAAGCAACTTAATTCACTGCTACAAAGCCTAACCTTCGCTCTCAACCAAGCCTGCAGTGCAAAGGAGGGCCTGTCCTCAACAAAGACTGTGGATTTTGGGGGTTTTACAGAACTTTGTGGGTCTACAAAAGCCAGAGAGCAACAGGATACCTGGGATCCAAGAGAGGAACCATCACTCTGCAAACAAAGAGGCAAGTGATTGTAATCCTCTTCCAAGGACTTCCTTTTGCAACCAACTAAGCATTTTGGGCCACCAGCATTTTTACTGGTTGTTATTCAATAAATCTTGTTTGGTTCACTGTTTTTGAGTCTAGCACTCATTCTTAAAGATATCCCAGGTCTCCCTGTATGTGGGACGGCTTTTATTCTACCTTCAGGGTCATAGCTTGCAATGTCCATCCCTTTAAAGCCCATTTTAGGCCCTGAAGGCAGAAGAGGGGTGCTTTGACTGTGTTTTTCCTCCATGGCAGAAAGGGATTGAAATAGATGGCCCACGTGGCCTATGGACTCCCATTCATAGGAACATAAGAACATAAGAACATAAGAAGAGCCATGCTGAACCGGGCCTCAGCCCATCTAGTCCAGCATCCTGTGTCCACCAGTTGTACACGGGGATCTCGAGCAGAAAGGAGGGCAAAACCCTGACCTGCTCCCGACCCCCCACAACCAGTACCCGGGGAAATCCTGCCTACCTCAACCAACTCCGAGGTGGCACTTGGATGTCCATTTCAGTAACTACCGATACACTTGGTGCCCATGAATCTGTCTATTCCTGCCTTGAAGCTGTCCAGGCTGACCGCTGTCACAACCTCCTCTGGAAGTGAGTTCCATAACCCAATGGCCCTCTGGGTGGAGAAATATTTCCCTTTATTAGTCCTAACTTTCCTACCTTGGAGCTTCAGGGAGTGCCCCCTAGTCCTAGTGTTGGGTGACAGAGAAAATATTTTTTCTTTATTCACCTTTTCTATCCCATGCATGATTTTATACACTTCGATCAAGTCACCTCTTAAACGCCGTCTTTCAAGGCTGAAAAGACCAAGGTGTTGCAACCTGGTTTCGTAAGGGAGCCGCTCCATCCCTTGGATCATTCTTGTTGCCCTTTTCTGTACCTTTTCCAGTTCCGTTATATCCTTCTCGAGGTGCGGAGACCAGAATTATACACAGTACTCCAGATGTGGCCTCACCATAGATTTGTAGAGAGGCAATACAACATTTGCCGACCTATTTTCGATTCCCTTCCTGATCATGCCAAGCATAGAATTTGCTTTTTTCACTGCTGCTGCGCACTGGGTTGACATCTTCATTGAGCTGTCCACCAAAACCCCGAGATCCCATTCCTGGTTTGTCTCAGAAAGCTTTGACCCCATCAATTGGTAGGTGTGGTTGGGGTTCTTTGCCCCGATGTGCATGACTTTACACTTGTTTAGGTTAAAATGCATTTGCCACTTTGTTGCCCATTCACTCAATTTCGAGAGATCTTTCTGGAGCTCTTTGCAGCCAGTTTCGTTTTTAACTACCCTGAACAGTTTAGTGTCGTCTGCAAACTTTGCTACCTCAGAATTCACTCCTACATCCAGATCATTAATGAATAAATTAAAAAGCAACGGACCCAAAACTGAACCTTGGGGTACGCCACTTCTCACCTCTTTCCACCCAGAGAAGTGTCCGTTTATCACCACCCTTTGTTCCCGACAGTTTAGCCAGGTTCCGATCCAGGACAAGACCTGTCCCCTGATTCCATGGCTGAAGAGCTCGTTTAGGAGCCTTTGGTGAGGGACTTGGTCAAAAGCCTTTTGAAAGTCAAGGTAAACAATATCGACTGGGTCCGCTTTATCTATGTGTTTATTTACACCCTCAAAGAATTCTATCAAGTTAGTAAGACATGATTTGCCTTTGCAGAAACCATGTTGATTTTCCTTCAGCAATGCCTGTTCTTCTATGTGCCTAGTAATTTTTTCTTTAATAATGGTTCCCATCACTTTGCCTGGAACTGAGGTTAAACTGACTGGTCTATAATTTCCTGGATCACCTCTGGATCCTTTCTTGAAGATCGGTGTTACATTTGCCTCCCTCCAGTCCTCGGGTACAGTGCCTGATCTTAGAGAAAGGTTATATATTTTGGCTAGAATTTCAGCAATTTCACACTTGAGTTCCTTAAGAACTCTGGGGTGGATGCCATCTGGCCCTGGTGATTTGTTGACCAACACAATAATAATAATAATAATGCTTTATTTATACCCCGCCTCCATCTCCTCAAGGGGACTCGGGGCTAACATGGGGTCAAGTCCAAACAAATTACAATAAAACAAATAAAATACATAAAAGACACACAAGACAGGTAAAAATGCTTATCTAGATGAGATTGCCCTAGACGCCCTCTCCGACCCGTAGAAATCGATCTCCTTGGTTAACTGAGGAGCTTCGATCGATGAAGCGGGAAAAGAGACGGCTAGAGAGCGTGTGGAGGAGGCTCTGTGACGAAGGTTCGCAATCAGCTTATGGTTGCTTATGAGCATGCTATTAAGGAGGCAAAAAATTCATACTACGCCTCCTTGATAGCGTCCGCAAGCTCACGCCCGGCTCAATTTTTTAGGATAATTCGGTCCTTGACGATGGTCCCTACCATCCCAATCAATGATGATTCGGCCCTTACTGCTGAGGACTTCCAGAGCTACTTTGTGGACAAGATTGCGACCCTCCGCTGGAACCTTCCAGCCACAATTGATAGTTAGCGAACTTGAGACTCGTGACCTCCGCTGGGCCCACCTTCGACCGGTTCCAACCACTGGACGCAGAAGCTGTCGATAAGATTGTTATTGCAGCTCGGCCAACCACATGCTCCCTCGATCCGTGCCCCTCCTGGCTAGTGAAAGATGTCCCCAGGAGCAGTTTGAGTCAATTCAAGTGTACTACTGTATAAGGCAGGGCTGTCCAACTTCTATGGGCCCAAGGGCCGGAATTCTGGTCACGGATGACCTGGCGGGCCGAAGGGTCTGCCTCCGCCCCTCCCCGCCCTGGCCCCTCCCCGCCCTGGCCCCGCCCCTCCCTGCCCCTCCCTGCCCCTCCCCGCCCTGGCCCCACACCCGCCTCTTCTTCCTCACCAGCGCGAGGAGGAGGAGGAAGGAAAGCCCCACCCCCGAAGCCGATGCCGCGGCTCCTCCCTCTCGCCTAAAGCTGTGACATGCCGGCTTCCTCAGAAGGGCGATTTCGGCCGCTTCGCCCTTCTGAGGCGCCTGGCATGCCACGGCTTTAGGAGGAAGGGACAAGCTGTGGGGAGCATCTACCCGCGCTCCTCCTCTCTCCTAAAGCCGTGACATGCCGGCCGCCTCAGAAGTGGCCGAAATTGCCCTTCTGAGGCGGGCGGCAAGTCACGGCTTTAGGAGGGAAGGGCGAGCCGCCTCCTGCTCCTTCTCGGTCCCTCCTCTTTCCACCCCCCCTGCCGTTGTTCCCGATCGGGAACAACAGCGGGGGAGGCGGAAGGAGGAGGCTGAGGAGGAGCACGGGCGCCGCGGCGGCGTGGAGAGAGGGAAGAAGGGGGCGGTGCAGGGAGGAGGAGCTGTCTCCCTTCCTCCTCCCTGCACCGCCTCCGCCCTCTCCCTTCCCCAAGCCATTTTTATAAAAATTATATATATTTTTTAAAATAAAATGGCGGCGCGGAGAGAGAGGGGAAGAAGGGGGCGGTGCAGGGAGGAGGAGCTGGTTCCCTTCCTCTCCCTGCCCCACCCCCTCCCTCCCCCCACTGCCATTTTTTTAAAAAAATATTTATTTATTTTTTTAAAAAAATTCTTGCAGGAGGGGAGGGGGGGCGCAGGGGAGGGGCTCAAGGGCCGTATAAGGCCCACGGGCCACCTGTTGGACAGCCCTGGTATAAGGTAAGGGATCATCCTCTGGCCAAGGTATCAGGCGAGGGACCTGAGGCTGTTAGGAATAGTGTGAGTTGAATTCCAAAACACCTGGAGAACCGAGGTTGGCCCATGGCTGCTTTAGAATCAGAACTGACTTGAAGGAGAAGAAGGAAGGGAAGGGAAAGAGGGATCACTGGTCTCACTCTTTCGGTTTACCACACATATTTTAAGGTTTCGACTTCAGTTATCCGTGAAGGATTGAACAATCATCATCATCCTCTTTATTTCATCGGAAGCATTAAACCCAACAGTCTATGACAGGGGTGCTCATTATGGTGATCTGGAGCACCTAGGTGATCTTCGGCCCTCTTCCAGGTGGTCTTTGGGCCTCACCAGCCAAACGGCGTGCTCCTGCCATGCGCGCGCACGTGTGCTCCCGCCGCTGCCTTTGCGGGGCTTCTTTTGCCAAAATGAGGCTTTAGTGGGCGGGCCCTGGCGCTCGTCTTGCCACGCACAGTGTGGTGACATGACTGCCCATTGGTTGCTGCTGCCGGGGGAGAAGGCGAAGGCATGCACACGGATAGGATACGAGGCTTTGGGAGGGATGGAGGGAATGTGTGTGTGTGTGAGAGAGAGAGAGAGAGCCAAGGAGAGAAGAAAGAAATCCTGAGAACTTTTTCGGATCCTTTTGGCAGGCTGTCGGGTGCTGGAAGGAGAGAGGGAGAGAGAGAGAGAAAGAGGCGAAGGAGGCCGGGCAAAGTGGGGCAAAGCCAAGCAAGCCCCAACGCAAACCCTGCTGCTGCCCTCGGGACTCCCATTCCAAGCCGAGACCTGGGCGAGCGAGCGGTGTGGGCTGCTTTTCTTTCCTTGGTTGGGGCGAGGAGGGAGGCTCCGCCCGTGTTCCTGGGGCTGAACCCGAGGAGGAGGGGGCTGGGATGGAGACTCCACTTGCTGCTGCTGCTTGTGCCCCCGCCGCCTTTCTCCGCCTCGCCCTCCCGCCTCGAAGGAGAAAGGTGGCGAGGGCCCACGGGAGAGAGAGGGGGAGAGAGAGTGAGAGAGAGAAAGAGAGAGTGAGGGTGGCTCTCCAGAGCCGGCTAGGTAGAGCCCCCCCCTCTCTCCCCCATGGGCATGGATTGCCACCAGTGGGAGGGGTCCTCCTTCCTGCCAGCCATCCATTTGGGCCCTTTCTGAGTGACACCTCGAAAGGGAAGGAAGGAAGGGCGCCCTCCCCTTCCCGGGTGCGCATGTCGGCGAGTTCGTGGGCAGGCAAGAAAGAAGCCCCGCGCGGACAAAAGACGCTCACATGCGCAACAGGTGATCTTTTCAACTTAATTGTTCATATAGTACAGGGCTGTCCAACTTCTACCGGCCCAGGGGCCTGAATTCGGTCACTGATGACCTGGGGGCCGGGGTCTGCCCCCGGCCCGCCCACGCCCGGCCACGCCCGCCCCTCCCCTGGCTCCACTTACTTACAATTCCTAGTTGCATTATTAATTATAAAATTTTTAAATAATATTAAATATATTTAATTCCATCCTCCCCTCTCCCCTTATTTTTATTTAATATTAAATATATTTAATTCCATCCTCCCCTCCTTATTTTTATTTAATATTAAATATAAATATATTTAATTCCATCCTCCCCTCCCCCTTATTTTTATTTAATATTAAATATAAATATATTTAATTCCATCCTCCCTCCCTTATTTTTATTTCTTATTAAATATAAATATATTTAATTCCATCCTCCTCCCCCTTATTTTTATTTAATATTAAATATAAATATATTTAATTCCATCCTCCCTCCCCTTATTTTTATTTAATATTAAATATAAATATATTTAATTCCATCCTCCCCTCCCCCCTTATTTTTATTTAATATTAAATATAAATAAATTTAATTCCATCCTCCCCTCCCCCTTATTTTTATTTAATATTAAATATAAATATATTTAATTCCATCCTCCCCTCTCCCCTTATTTTTATTTAATATTAAATATTAATATAGTTAATTCCATCCTCCTCCCCTTATTTTTTATTTAGTATAAATATAAATATATTTAATTCCATCCTCCCTCTCCCCTTATTTTTATTTAATATTAAATATAAATATATTTAATTCCATCCTCCCTCCCCTTATTTTTATTTTATTTTATTAAATATAAATATATTTAATTCCATCCTCCCCCCCCCTTATTTTTATTTAATATTAAATATAAATATATTTAATTCCATCCTCCCCTCTCCCCTTATTTTTATTTAATATTAAATATAAATATATTTAATTCCATCCTCCCCCCTCCCCCTTATTTTTATTTAGTATTAAATATAAATATATTTAATTCCATCCTCCCCCCCTTATTTTTATTTAGTATTAAATATAAATATATTTAATTCCATCCTCCCCTCTCCCCTTATTTTTATTTAATATTAAATATAAATATATTTAATTCCATCCTCCCCTCCCCCCTTATTTTTATTTAGTATTAAATATAAATATATTTAATTACATCCTCCCTCTCCATATTTTTATTTAATATTAAATATAAATATATTTAATTCCATCCTCCCCTCTCCCCTTATTTTTATTAAATATTAAATATATTTAATTCCATCCTCCCCTCTACCCTTATTTTTATTTAATATTAAATATAAATATATAATTCCATCCTCCCCCCTTATTTTTATTTAATATTAAATATAAAATATATTTAATTCCATCCTCCCCTCTCCCCTATTTTTATTTAATATTAAATATATTTAATTCCATCCTCCCCTCTCCCCTTATTTTTATTTAATATTAAATATAAATATATTTAATTCCATCCTCCCTCCCCTTATTTTTTTATTTAATATTAAATATAAATATATTTATTTCCATCCTCCCATTTCCCCTTTTTTTTATTTAATATTAAATATATTTAATTCCATCCTCCCCTCTCCCCTTATTTTTATTTAATATTAAATATAATTAATTCTATCCTCCCCTCTCCCCTTATTTTTATTTAATATTAAATATAAATATATTTAATTCCATCCTCCCTCCCCCTTATTTTTATTTAATATTAAATATAAATATATTTAATTCCATCCTCCCCTCTCCCCTTATTTTTATTTAATATTAAATATAAATATATTTAATTCCATCCTCCCCTCTCCCCTTATTTTTATTTAATATTAAATATAAATATATTTAATTCCATCCTCCCCTCTCCCCTTATTTTTATTTAATATTAAATATAAATATATTTAATTCCATCCTCCCCTCCCCCCTTATTTTTATTTAATATTAAATATAAATATATTTAATTCCATCCTCCCCTCCCCCTTATTTTTATTTAATATTAAATATAAATATATTTAATTCCATCCTCCCTCTCCCCTTATTTTTATTTAATATTAAATATAAATATATTTAATTCCATCCTCCTCCTTATTTTTATTTATTATTAAATATAAATATATTGATTTCCATCCTCCCCTCCCCCCTTCTTTTTATGTATCCCATCTCCCCTTATTTCCTCTTTTTATATATTTAATTTTATATTTAATACATGAGGGGTGATGGGGGGGAATGAGGAGCCCCCGAGGAGCCCCTGCTTCGGCCTACCTTTTCCAAACGCGCAGGATCCAGGAGTACCCGGCGACGAGAGAGGCGACGATCGACTGAGTCGAAGAAGGTCCTAATCGCGTCTGTGGGCCTCAGCGATCCAGTAGTATACTAGCCAAAAAGTATCGCGAGAATACGCAAAACCCACGGGATTTTGCTGTCAACGCCGGCGTGATCTCGCGTTGACAGCGAAATCCGTGTGGATTGCGTATTCTCACGATACTTGCTCCGAACCCGGAAGTAGGTATTTTTTAAATTTTTATTATTTATTTTATTTTTCAATTTTTTTGTTAAAAAGCTTAGGGGGCCGTAGGGAGGGGCTGGGGCCTTATACGCCCCGGGCCGCCAGTTGACAGCCCTGATATAGTAGCTCGCATGATGAAAAAGTGTGGGCACCCCTGGTCTATGAAGATGACAAGAGACTTGTTGTTGTTGTTGTTGTTGTGGAAGGGAAAATAATTAAAAGCATGGAGCCGCAGCACATTACCTACAGCTGTGTTTCTGCTACAGATGAAATTAAACAAGGCAAATATTTCCCAAATGACATATTTCCGCATCTTTCCAAATACCAAACACAATTGCACGTAAATTACGGAAAAAGAGAAACACATCGTGTTTTGCTTTTGTTGTTTGAAGTCGCTTTCCTTTGAAGCGAACGCAAGGCCTGTTTGTGGGTGATACCGCGGCTTATAAATTAGCGGCTCATCTGCGTGGCCCCTTCCCTCCTCCTCCCCCTTCTTTCTCCTCCAAGCGCAATTACTTCTCTCTCCAGCTTTAGGCTACTTCCAGAGAAGGAAGAAAATTAAAATAAACCGTGAAGGCACTGGAAGGAAACCTGCGGCAGGAGAGTACTCGTAAACAAAGGCAGGTCATGTTACGGAGACATTAAAGACCAAAACAATTCGGGTGTCGTTACAGGAAGGAGGGGGTGGCAAGGCAAGGAAGGCTGTTCCGACTTGACCTGAGCTTGCTTTCGTTCCTGGGTAAATTAGTGAGATTCAGACCGAGATCTTAATTAAGGTCCGAGTTCAAGGCCTGGTCGAAGTTCATGAAGCCCTTTGCCTCGACATAGACAATTTTGCATACGACTGAACTTGAATTCAGTTAACCATGACGCTATGGCTTCTGTAGCATGCTTCCTTGGGGAACTGCTTCACAGAACCACAGGCCCCGATTAGCTTCCTTTGGCGCTCTAGGCCAGTGTTTTTCAACCTTTTTTGAGCCGCGGCACATTTTTTACACTGACCAAATCCTGGGGCACACCACCCACCAAAATGACACACAATGACACTCTAACACAGTCATACATATAGTTAATATGTTTTAAATGTATTTATACACTCAGTGTGAAACCTGGGCCTGTTTCATAACACAACATAGATATCCTGGCAGGAATGGCAGAAAGGGGCACACACACACAAAACATACTAATACTAACCCAAAATGACACACAATGACACTCTAACACAGTCATACATATAGTTAATATGTTTTTAAATGTATTTATACACTCAGTGTGAAACCTGGGCCTGTTTCGATGAACACAACATAGATATCCTGGCAGGAATGGCAGAAAGACACACACTTCCCACACAGAACTCCCATAACCAAGAGAAAATGCTATAAGAGTTTGGTGGGCATTGACCTTG
>JARBWK010000286.1:0-39341 GCA_030556195.1 Anolis apletophallus | reverse complement strand
CCACACTGCTCTCTGGGTGTAGGTGAACTACAGCTTCCAAACTCAAGGTCAATTCCCAAGCAAACCCTTTCAGTACTTTCTGTTGGTAATGAGAGTTCAATAGGCCAAGTTTGGTTCAATTCCATTGTTGCAAGAGTTCAGGATGCTCTTTGATTGTGTGTTAACTATTAATCCCAGAAACTACAACTCCCAAATGTCAAGGTCTATTTTCCCCAAACGCCATCTGTGTTCACATGTGGGTATTCATGCCAAGTTTGGTCCTGATCTAACATGGTTTGAGTCCACTGTGCTCTCTGGATATAGGTGAACTACAACTCCAAAACCCAAGGTCAATGCCCATCAAACTCTTATAGTATTTTCTCTTGGTTATGGGAGTTCTGTGTGGGAAGTTCGATTCCATTCCATCATTGGTGGAGTTCAGAATGCTCTTTGATTGCGGGTGAACTATAACTCCCAGCAACTACAACTCTCAAATGACAAAATCAATTTTTTGACTGGTGGTCCCTCCTTGGGTTAGTATTAGTATGTTTTGTGCCAGGATATCTATGTTGTGTTCATCAAAACAGGCCCAGGCTTCACACTGAGTGTATAAATACATTCAAAAACATATTAACTAGATGTATGACTGTGTTAGAGTGTCGTTTTGTGTCATTTTGGTTGGTGGTGTGCCCCAGGATTTTGGAAATGTAAAAAATGTGCCGCGGCTCAAAAAAGGTTGAAAAACACTGCCTTAGAATGTTGGCTTGTCGATGGCCAATCAGAGTCCTTTATGCAAATACTTCCTCCATGGCAACCAATCCCCTTCTGTCTGGTGCCTTAGAATGTTGGAGTTTGAGGCTGGCCAATCAGAGTCCTTTATGCAAATACTCCCTCCGTGGGAACCAATCCCCTCTGTCTGGTGCCTTAGAATGTTGGAGTTTTGAGGCTGGCCAATCAGAGTCCTTTATGCAAATACTTCCTCCATGGCAACCGATCCCCTCTGTCTGGTGCCTTAGAATGTTGGAGTCCTGAGGCTGGCCAATCAGAGTCCTTTATGCAAATACTCCCTCCGTGGGAACCAATCCCCTCTGTCTGGTGCCTTAGAATGTTGGACTTCTGAGGCTGGCCAATCAGTGTCCATTATGCAAATAATCCCTCAGTGGCAACCAATTGAAACGCTGGCACATATTCCTCCCTCCGCACCACCGCCTGCAAACACTGACTTTTATTATATACATGGATAGATAGATGTCCTTGTTTCAATGTTTATGCGTGTGATTGTGATGATATTATTGTAATTGCGATGAGGAAGAAATTCCTGACTGGGAGAGCCGTTCAGCAGTGGAACTCTCTGCCCCGGAGTACGGTGCAGGCTCCTTCTCTGTTGGCTTTTTAAGCAGAGGCTAGATGGCCATCTGTCGGGGGTGCTTTGAATGGGATTGCCCTGCCGTGGCAGAACGGGGGTTGGACTGGATGGCCCACGAGGTCTCTTCCAACTCAACGATTCTATGGTTGAGAGCTCACTCCAACCCGGGCTGGTTTCGAACTCATGACCTCTCGCTCAGCAGTGCTTTAAGCAGCTGCGCCACAGCCCAGATGTAAGCCGGATGTTTGCAACTTGGAGACGGCCGGCATTCCCCGCAAGAGCCGATCTGTGCCCGCCGCCCTCCTCTTCCGTCGGCATCCGGCGCTAAACGATCCCGACAGCTGACCTCTTCCTTGTCAGGTTGATTCTCCGTCAGGCGAGGCACCCGGAGCTGACCTGGTCACGAGGCTTCGGAGATCAGCCCTTCTTCCCGCCCTGCCCACGGAAGAAGGGCCGCGCCAAAGTGACACAAAACGACACTCTAACACAGTCATACGTATAGTTAATATGTTTCTAAATGTAGTTATACACTCAGTGTGAAACCTGGGCCTGTTTCGATGAACACAACAGAGATATCCGGGCAGGAATGGCAGAAGGACACACACACACACAAAACATACTAATACTAACCCAAAATGACACAAAACGACACTCTAACACAGTCATACATATAGTTAATATGTTTCTAAATGTATTTATACACTCAGTGTGAAACCTGGGCCTGTTTCGATGAACACAACATAGATATCCTGGCAGGAACGGCAGAAAGACACACACACACAAAACATACTAATACTAACCCAAAATGACACAAAACGACACTCTAACACAGTCATACATATAGTTAATATGTTTCTAAATGTAGTTATACACTCAGTGTGAAACATGGGCCTGTTTCGATGAACACAACATAGATATCCTGGCAGGAATGGGCGGAAAGACACACACACAAAAAACATACTAATACTAACCCAAAATGACACAAAACGACACTCTAACACAGTCATACATATAGTTAATATGTTTCTAAATGTAGTTATACACTCATTGTGAAACCTGGGCCTGTTTCGATGAACACAACATAGATATCCTGGCAGGAATGGCGGAAAGACACACACACACAAAAACATACTAATACTAACCCAAAATGACACAAAACGACACTCTAACACAGTCATACATATAGTTAATATGTTTCTAAATGTATTTATACACTCAGTGTGAAACCTGGGCCTGTTTCGATGAACACAACATAGATATCCTGGCAGGAATGGCGGAAAGACACACACACACAAAACATACTAATACTAACCCAAAATGACACAAAACGACACTCTAACACAGTCATACATATAGTTAATATGTTTCTAAATGTAGTTATACACTCAGTGTGAAACCTGGGCCTGTTTCGATGAACACAACATAGATATCCTGGCAGGAATGGCGGAAAGACACACACACACAAAACATACTAATACTAACCCAAAATGACACAAAACGACACTCTAACACAGTCATACATATAGTTAATATGTTTTTAAATGTATTTGTACACTCGGTGTGAAACCTGGGCCTGTTTCGATGAACACAACATAGATATCCGGGCAGGAATGGCAGAAAGACACACACACACACAAAACTACTAATACTAACCCAAAATGACACAAAACGACACTCTAACACAGTCATACATATAGTTAATATCTTTTGAATGTATGTACACACTCAGTGTGAAACCTGGGCCTGTTTCGATGAACACAACATAGATATCCTGGCAGGAATGGCGGAAAGACACAAACTTCCCACACAGAACTCCCATAACCAAGAGAAAATGCTATAAGAGTTTGGTGGGCATTGACCTTGGGTTTTGGAGTTGTAGTTCACCTATATCCAGAGAGCATTGTGGACTCAAACAATGCTGGATCAGGACCAAACTTGGCATGCATACTCAATATGCCCAAATGTGAACACAGATGGAGTTTGGGGAAAATAGACCTTGACATTTGGGAGTTACAGTTTCCGGGATTTATAGTTAACACGCAACCAAAGAGCATCGTGAACTCTTGCAACAATGGAATTGAACCAAACTTGGCCTATTGAACTCTCACTACCAACAGAAAGTACTGAAAGGGTTTGCCTGGGAATTGACCTTGAGTTTGGAAGTTGTAGTTCACCTACACCCAGAGAGCACTGTGGACTCAAACAATGTTATGTTATGTTGTTGTTTGTTTTCTATCCGGAATCCCAATGTTGGGAGGAGGATCACCACTTTAAGGTCCCTCAAACAGGCACGGGAAAACTTCGTCCCTCTGGGTGCTTTGAACTCCAACTCCCACCATCCCTCACAGCCTGGGGCCCTTTCCTCAGGAGGTGGCTGAGGGGTCACCTGTATTCCTGATGGCCAGAGGAGCCCTTTCCTTTGGCAGAGAAGGCGGAAGACCTCTCCGCCTGTCCTTCTCTTCCTTTTAGGAAACAGACGGAGAATCCTCCCACCAAAAGCCGTCCTTCGCTGTGATTGGCCAGCCTCTTAGCCAAGGGGAGGGCTCTTTCTGAGACTCCAAGCAGGAAGGGGAGAGCAGGCGTGCTCGTGGTGCAAGGGAGAGCGTGCGAGGCTGGAGCGAGGCGTGTGCCAGTGAGTCACTTCAAGGCATGGGGCTTCCGATTGTGAATTTGGCTCAATGTTATCATTGGTGGGGTTCAGAATGCTCTTTGGTTGTAGGTGAACTATAAATCCCAGCAACTACCAACTCCCAAATATCAAGGTCTATTTCCCCCGAACTCCACCAGTGTTCACATTGGGTCATATTGACTACCTGTGCCAAGTTTGGTCCAGATCCATCGTTGTGAGTCCACAGTGCTCTCTGGATGTCGGTGGACTACAACTCCCAAACTCAAGGTCAATGCCCACCAAACACTTTCAGTATTTTCTGTTGGTCGTGAGAGCTCTGTGTGCCAAGTTTGGTTCAATTCCCTAGCTGGTGGAGTTCAGAATGCTCTTTGGTTGTAGGTGAACTATACATCCCAGAAACTACAACTCCCAAATATCAAGGTCTATTTTTCCCCAAACTCCATCTGTGTTCACATTTGGGCATATTGGGTATTCATGCCAAGTTTGGTCCTGATCCAACATTGTTTGAGTCCACAGTGCTCTCTGGATATAGGTGAACTACAACTCCAAAACCCAAGGTCAATGCCCACCAAACTCTTATAGCATTTTCTCTTGGTTACGGGAGTCCTGTGTGGGAAGTGTGTGTCTTTCTGCCATTCCTGCCAGGATCTCTATGTTGTGTTCATCGAAACAGGCCCAGGTTTCACACGGAGTGTATAAATACATTTAAAAACATATTCACTATATGTATGACTGTGTCAGAGTGTCATTTTGTATATGGAGTGTATAAATACAGTTAAGAACATATTCACTATATGTATGACTGTGTTAGAGTGTCATTTTGTGTGGACTACAACTCCCAAACTCAAGGTCAATGCCCACCAAACCCTTCCAGTATTTTCTGTTGCCCGTGGGAGTTCTGTGCGCCAAGTTTGGTTCAGTTCCATGGAGTCCAGAATGCTCTTTGGTTGTATGTGAACTATAAATCCCAGGAACTACAACTCCCAAAGGACATCATCTATTCCCCCCCACCAATATTCCAATTGGGCGTATTGAGTATTTGTGCCAAGTTTGGTCCAGCGAATGAAAGTACCACCCTGCGTGTGGTATGGACGTGGGTGGTGGCTCCGCGCCAGCCAGGGGTGTCCGCCCCTTCGTCTGTTCGGCGCATAAGGAGCGCACCAACAAGGCACTTCCCAAGCTCTGGTTCTGTCTCTGACCGGCGGGGAGGCGCGCACAACCGGCTTCTTCGGCTCAGCGCAACGAACTGCCTTCTTCGCTTCAGCCCCTGGGAGACGGATGCGGGGCGAGCCCTGACATGTCAAAGCCTGCCAAGCAAAGCCGTGGTACGCGCCACTGAAGAGGCCGTCAACGTGGGGGGGAGGGAGGGAGGGAGCGTCACCACGAGCGCCCATCCATGGCCCCCGGGTCTCGGTCATGAGCACAACAACGCCACCAGCGCATTGGGAAAGTGTGGGTGGCCGAGACAACCCCAGCAGGCTTCCAGGGCGCCCCCGTCCCCACCCTCTCCAAAACACAGGGGAGCGATCAAGGTGTCTCCAGGCCCGGATTAGCCACAAGGCCACCCTCGGCCATGGCCTCGCAGGCCCGGGTTAAAGGCTTCTGCCGCTGGGCCACTCTCTCAATCCCGCCCCTGCGGCCCGCTGAGGCGTGGCCTCTTGCGGGGGCGGAGCCGGCGTGAGGGAAAGGAGCCGGGGGAAGTCCCGCCCCTAGGGAGACTCACGCGGCTTCCCCCACTGCCGCCCCACTCGTGTGTGGGGCACGGGCGAGCGGGGCGGCGGCGGGGGAAGCCGTGTGAGTCTCCCAGGGGCGGGACTTCAGGCGCCTTCTCCCTCACGACGGTTCCGCCCCCTCCCTTCACTGAGGGGAGAAGGCGTCGCCGGAAGTCCCGCCCCCTAGGGCGACTCACGCGGCTTCCCCCACCGCCGCCACGCTTGCACCGGCGCCCCTCCTCCCTTCACTGAAGGAGGGAGTAGTGCCCCCCCCCGCGCAAGCGGGGTGGCGGCGGGGGAAGCCACGTGAGTCTCCCTAGGGGTGGCGGGACTTGCCCTCACCCCTTCCTTCAGGCCCGGAAATGCTGCCCCCCCCAAATCTGCCGCCCGAGGCAATGGCCTCAGGTGGCCTTATGGGTAATCCGGGCCTGTGGCCTAGGGGCGCAAGCCAAGGGGGGGTGCAATTCACACGACCCCCCCCAAAATATGTTGAAACAAATCCGCAATGCAACTCTCTCTCAAACTGGTCCGCACCCCTATTGCGCCCTTTCTCATGCCCCTCCTCGCGCCTTCTCCCGGCAAAGTCTCTGCTCCGTCCGCAGGGTCTGGCTCTCCTGCCTTCGGGAGCAGCTCTCTCTCTCTCGCTCTCTCGCACACGCTCTCTCACTCTCTCTCACTCTCGAGTCTCGCGCGCTCTCTCTCTAACGCGCACAAGAAAGAGCGTGCGAGAGAGAGCGCGAGAGAGCCCAATTGCTCTCTCGCTCTTGATTCTCACGCTCTCTCGCACACTCTCTCTCTCTCGGCACGCGCTCTGTCTCTCTCACTCTCGAGTATCACGCACTCTCTCTCTCTCGAGTCTCGCACGCTCTCTCTCTCACACGCACAAGAGAGAGCGTGCGCAAGAGAGAGCGAGAGAGCCCAATTGCTCTCTCGCTCTTGAGTCTCACGCTCTCTCGCACACGCTCTCTCTCTCGTGCACGCGCACTCTCTCTCTCACCTTCGAGTCTCGCACGCTCTCTCTCTCACGTGCACAAGAGAGAGAGCATGCGCGAGAGAGAGAGCCAATTGCCTCTCTCTCTTGAGTCTCACGCTCTCTCGCACACGCTCTCTCTCTCTCGTGCACGTGCACTCTGTGTTTCTCACTCTCGAGTATCGCGCACTCTCTCTCTCACCTTCGAGTCTCGCACGCTCTCTCTCACGCGCACAAGAGAGAGCGTCGAGAGCGAGAGAGCCCAATTGCTCTCTCGCTCTTGAGTCTCACGCTCTCGCACACGCTCTCTCTCTCGTGCACGCGCACTCTCTCTCTCACCTTCGAGTCTCGCACGCTCTCTCTCACGCGCACAAGAGAGAGAGAGCATGCGCGAGAGAGAGCGAGAGAGCCCAATTGCCCTCTCTCTCTTGAGTCTCACGCTCTCTCGCACACGCTCTCTCTCTCTCGTGCACGTGCACTCTGTGTTTCTCACTCTCGAGTATCGCGCACTCTCTCTCTCACCTTCGAGTCTCGCACGCTCTCTCTCACGCGCACAAGAGAGAGCGTCTTGAGAGCGCGAGAAGAGCCCAATTGCTCTCTCGCACTCTCTCTCTCTTGTGCGCGCGCACAATCTCTTGCGCGCGTGAAAGAGAGAGCGCGAGACTCAAGAGTGAGAGAGAGCGCGCGAGAGAGAGAGGTAATGGAATGGAATGAGGGTGCACCTGACTGTTGATGGTGTCTTGGAAGAAATACAATAATTTATCTATCTATCTATGTATATAATAAAAGTCAGTGTTTGCGACAGTGAGTGGTGCGGAGGGAGGAATATGTGCCAGTGTTTCGATTGGTTGCCACTGTGGGATTATTTGCATAAAAAACACTGATTGGCCAGCCTCAGAAGTCCAACATTCTAAGGCACCAGGCAGAGGGGATTGGTTCCCACGGAGGGAGTATTTGCATAAAGGACTCTGATTGGCCAGCCTCAGAACTCCAACATTCTAAAGCACTAGACAGAGAGGGACTGGTTGCCAGGGAGGGAGTATTTACATAAAGGACTCTGATTGGCCATCGACAATCCAACATTGTAAGGTAACGCAGAGGGAAAAGGAAAGGCCTCAGGCAGTCAGACACTGCGGCCCACAGCAACGACGGATCAGGACCAAACTTGGCACACAGGGGCCCGATGGCCCACTTTACAACCTGGTGTGGTTTAGGGCAGGATGGGCCACGGATGATGGGATTTGCAGTACCTTCACCTGATTCACATGCTAAACAACACTGCAGCCCCTATAAATCACAGACCAGGGCCAAAATTGACAGCAAGGCTTCATTAACTTGATTTTCCCGACTAGGCCTCAGCTCATGGGACGTTGTGTATGGCCTGAATTAACAGTACACAGAACCTTGGCACACAGAGCCCCTATGGCCCACGCTACATTCTACTGCAGTTTGGAGGAGGGTGGACCATGGATGATGGGACTTGAAGTACCTCAATTATGGGATTTGTAGTACTTTCAAAACCTTCATTTTTCACAGTACCCTCACTCACTTCCAGAGACCACTGCAAGACACATAACCAACTGATAAAGACCAACCTTGGCACGCAATGCCTTTCTCAATCAACCCGGGCACCGCCAGGTCCCCAAGCTAGTCCTATATAATAATGTGTCAGTAAAATAATATTAATAATAATGGTAATAAATCGCAGGTGCATCTTATGTATTTTTGGTGGTGATGGTACTGGAATGAGGGTGCACCTGATTGTTGATGGCGTCGTACAATGGAAGCAATACAATAATAATAAATACAATTAAATATTAAATACAGTTAAATAATGTAACTAATAATAATAATAATAATAAAATTACACATGCATTGTTTGGTGATGTTGCGGCTGCTGAAATTAGGACATACTGTACCATCGATGGCATCTTGCATTATTAGTAGTAGTAGTAGTAGTAGTATTGATGTAAATAATAATAATGAACACAATTAAATAATATAACTAATAACAATTATTATTATTATTTTTTGCAGGTGCACCTGATACATTTTTTGTGGTAGCGCTGCTGAAATTAGGACACACCAATGGCATCTTGCAATGGGAGACATACAATAATAATAAATACAGTTAAATAATAAATACAATAATAATAAATACAATTAAATAATAAATACAATAATAATAAATACAATTAAATAATAAATACAATAATAATAAATACAGTTAAATAATAAATACAATAATAATAAATACAGTTAAATAATAAATACAATAATAATAAATACAGTTAAATAATAAATACATTAATAATAAATACAGTTGAATAATAAATACAATAATAATAAATATAATAAAATAATAAATACAATAAAAATAAATACAGTTAAATAATAAATACAATAATAACAAATACAGTTAAATAATAAATACAATAATAATAAATACAATTAAATAATAAATACAATTCAATAATATAACTAATACTAATAATAAAATTACAGATGCATCTGATGTATTGTTTGGTGATGTTGCGGCTGCTGAAATTAGGACATACTTTACCATCAATGGCATCTTGCATTATTATTATTATTATTATTAGTAGTAGTAGTAGTAGTATTGATGTCAATAATAATAATACTAATAATAAATGGCAGGTGCATCCGATGCATGTTTGTTGGTGGTGCTCTGCTGAAATTAGGATGCACCTGACCATTGACGGCGCCTTGCAATGGGAGAAATAAATGGTATGACATCAATAATACAAATACGAATAATACTAATGATACTAATAACAATAGTAACACTAAACGGCAGGTGCATGTGATGCATGTTTGTGTGGTGCTGGTGCTGCTGCTGCCATTAAGATGCGCCTTACCCTGGATGGCGCCTTGCAAGGGGAGCGATACGGCGGGCACCATGGAGCCACTGGGAGATGATGCACAAGCCGCGCATGGATGCAACCAGCCGCCAATGGGCTGGAGAGGCGGCTGCCCACCCGCTGCTGCCCGTGAAGCAGTTGCCTCGGTCAGTCCGTGTCAGCGGCGACATGTGACTATGGCAAGCCATTCAGGCTGCAGAGGGAGGAGGGAGGCAGGCAGGCAGGAAGCCAAGGCCATTGATGTACTTGCAGCAGCCAGCGATGTGGGTCAGGCGCAGCTTCCAGGGCAGAGAGGATGCTGGGAGAGAGAGAGAGAGAGAGCAGCCCCCCCTCGTAGCTTTGTTTATACAACAACAACAACAAACAAATAAATAAATAAATAAATAACATCATCACAGCACCTGAGAGTCGGGAGAGACCCACCCGGCCATGGTTCACTTCCATGCTTGCAAGAGTTCAGGATGCTCTTTGATGGCATGATAACTCTAAATCCCAAATGTCAAGGTCTCTTTCCCCCAAACTCCATCTGTGTCCACATTTGCTCTCGGGATATAGGCGCACCATGTCCTATGATAATTGGGTCCTCCCCGTTCTGCCAAGACACAATCAAACCCTTCCCGGCAGAGGGCCGTCCAGCCAGGAATAGGAAAAGATGCACTATATCTCTCATAGGACCCTAGAGTTGGACGAGATCCCTCCAAGGGCCATCCAGTCCAACCCCCGTCCTGCCAAGACACAATCAAATCTCTCTTGACAGATGGCCACCAATTTTTATAATTTATATATATATTATATATATATAAATTTATATATATTATTTATATATATATATTATGTATAATTTTATAAGTATAATTAATATAATTAAATAAATTTATAATTTATATAATTTATATATATATAAATTTTATATATTATTTTAATATATTATATTTAATTTATATAATTTTATAAGTATAATTAATATAATTAAATACATTTATAATTTATATAATTTATATATATATAAATTTTATATATTATCTTTATATATTATATATAATTTATATAATTTTATAAGTATAATTAATATAATTAAATACATTAATAATTTTTATATAATTTATATATATTATATATATAAATTTTATATATTATTTATATATATTATATATAATTTATATAATTTTATAATTAGTATAATTAATATAATTCGATCCCTCCCGACAGAGGGCCGTCCAGCCATGGATATGATAGATACACCCAAGGGCCATCCAGTCCAACCCCCGTCCTGCCAAGACACAATCCAAACTCTCCTGACAGATGGCCACCCAGCCATGGATGCGAACATTGTATGCTATCCTATAGGATGCTAACGTTGGAAGCAGGCCCCCTGGTGGCGCAGCGGGTTAAACCACTGCGCTGCTGAACTCGCTGACCGAAAGGGTCACCGGTTCGAATCCGAGGAGCAGGCTGAGCTCCCAGCTTGTGCCAACCTAGCAATTCAGAAAACATGCCAACGTGACGCCAAAGAGTCCAACCCCCTTCCAGTCCAACCCCCTCCAAAACTCAAGGTCAGTTCCCAAGCAAACCCTTTCAGTACTTTCTGTTGGTCATGAGAGTTCAATATGCCAAGTTTGGTTCAGTTCCATTGTTGCAAGAGTTCAGGATGCTCTTTGATTGTGTGTGAACTATAAATCCCAGAAACCGTAACTCCCAAATGTCAAGGTCTATTTCCCCCAAACTCCATCTGTGTTCACATTTGGGCATATTGAGTATTCACGCCAAGTTTGGTCCTGATCCAACATTGTTTGAGTCCACGGCGCTCTCTGGGTATAGGTGAACTACAACTTCCAAACTCAAGGTCAGTTCCCAAGCAAACCCTTGGTCATGAGAGTTCAATAGGTCATGAGAGTTCTGTTGGTCATGAGAGTTCAATAGGCCAAGTTTGGTTCAAATCCATTGTTGCAAGAGTTCAGGATGCTCTTTGATTGTAGGTGAACTATAAATCCCAGAAACCGTAACTCTCAAATGTCAAGGTCTATTTCCCCCAAACTCCATCTGTGTTCACATTTGGGCATATTGAGTATTCATGCCAAGTTTGGTCCTGATCCAACATTGTTTCAGTCCAGAGTGCTCTCTGGATATAGGTGAACTACAACTCCAAAACCCAAGGTCAATGCCCACCAAACTCTTACAGTATAAATAAATAAATAAATATTTTCTCTTGGTTATGGGAGTTCTGTGTGGGAAGTTTGATTCCATTCCATCATTGGTGGAGTTCAGAATGCTCTTTGATTGCGGGTGAACTACAACTCCCAAATGACAAAATCAATTTTTCGACTGGTGGTCCCTCCTTGGGTTAGTATTAGTATGTTTTGTGCCAGGATATCTATGTTGTGTTCATCGAAACAGGCCCAGGTTTCACACTGAGTGTATAAGTACATTTCAAAACGTATTAACTATATGTATTAGAGTGTCATTAGAGTGTCATCAGAGTGTCATTTTGGTTGGTGGTGTGCCCCAGGATTTGCGAAATGGAAAAAGTGTGCCGCGGCTCAAAAAAGGTTGGGAAACACTGGGTTATACTATAATGATAGAATCCCAGGGTTGGAAGAGACCCTTCCCAGGGCCGCCCGGCCCAACCCTCGCCTTCGCCACCTGATCCCTCCAGGCAGAGGGCCAGCCAGCCTCTCCCTGAAATACTACTACTACTACTACTACTACTACTAATAACAATACTCCAAATTGGGGAGGGTCCCCACTGCCACCCAGTCCAACCCCATTCAGCCATAAAGGAAGGCACCGTCTGATCCCTCCAGACAGAGGGCCAGCCAGCCATAGTTAGATGTCTATTGATATGATGGACGATTGAGAGAGAGAGATGATAGATAAAGGTAGGCACCACCTGATCCTTCCCGGCAGAAGGCCATCCAGCCATAGGCATGATGATTGAGAAATGGTACATAAAGGAAGGCACCGTCTGATCACTCCTGAAAGATGGCCATCCAGCCATAGTGGAAAACTACTAATACTACTACTACTAATAATAACAATATTCCAAATCTGGGAGGGTCCCCACTGCCTCCCAGTCCAACCCCATTCAGCCATAAAGGAAGGCACCACCTGATCCCTCCAGACAGAGGGCCATCCAGCCAGAGGTAGGATAGAGAGATGCTACATAAAGGAAGGCACCACCTGATCCTTCCTGAAAGATGGCCATCCAGCCATAGTTAGATGTCTGTTGGTATGATAGATAGGTAGGTAGGTAAGTAGGTAGATAGGTAGGTATATAGGTAGGTAAGTAGATAGATAGATAGATAGGTAGATAGATAGGTAGGTAGGTAGATAGGTAAGTAGGTAGGAAGATAGGTAGATAGGTAGGAGGATAGATAGGTAAGTAGGTAGGTAGATAGGTAGGTAGGAAGATAGGTAGATAGGTAAGTAGGTAGATAGGTAGGTATATAGGTAGGTAAGTAGATAGATAGATGGGTAGATAGATGGTGGGTGGGTGAATGGGTGGGTAAGTGGGTGGGTGGGAAGATGGGTAGATAGATGGGTAGATGGGGTAAGTGGGTAGATGGTGGGTAAGTGGGTGAGATGGATGGGTAGATAGATGGGTGGGTGGGTGGGTGGGTGGGCAGATGGGTAGATGGGTAGATAGATGGATGGGTAGGTAGGTAGATGGATGGGTAGGTAGGTAGGTAAATGGGTAGATGGGTGGGTAGATGGGTGGGTGGGTAGATGGGTGGGTAGGTAGGTGGGTGGGAAGATGGGTAGATAGGTGGGTGGGGGTAGATGGGTAGATAGATGGGTAGATGGGTAAGTGGGTAGATGGGTGGATGAATGGGTGGGTAGATGGGTGGGTAAGTGGGTGGGTGGAAGATATGGGTGGGTGGGTGGGTGGGTAGATGGGTAGATAGGTAGATGGGTAGGTAGGTAGATGAATGGGTAAGTGGGTGGGTGAATAGATGGGTAAGCAGGTAGGTGGGTAGATGGGTAAGTAGGCAGATGGGTAGATAGATAGATAGATAGATAGATAGATAGGTAGATAGATGGGTAGATAGATAGGTAGGTAGGTAGATAGGTAGATAGATAGGTAGATAGGTAAGTAGGTAGATAGGTAGATAGATAGGTAGATAGGTAAGTAGATAGATAGGTAGGTAAGTAGGTAGATAGATAGGTAGATAGGTAGGTAGATAGGTAAGTAGGTAGGTAGATAGGTAGATAGGTAAGTAGGTAGATAGGTAGGTAAGTAGGTAGATAGGTAGGTAGATAGCTAGGTAGATAGATAGGTAAGTAGGTAGGTAGGTAGATAGAGGAAGGCACCAGCTGATCCCCCCCTGCAGAGGGGCCCCCAGCCCACAATGGAGGGAGATGCCTGCTTCCCCTCCTCTCCCTCCCTCCCTGCCTGCCTGCCTCCATTGAGAAAAGAGAGAGGAGGCCATTGAGGAAAAGGAGGCCATTCACAACAACAACCACAACCACAACAGCCAGGAGGCACAGCTGAGCGCCCCCCCCCCACCTCCTTCCCTGGGCCAGCTTACCGGGTCCGCAGCCTGGAGGGGCCTCTGCTCCCCAGCAAGGGAGGCAGGCAAGCAGGGGAGGAGGGGGGAAGCCACGCCCACTGGGGAAGCCACGCCCACTGGGGGAAGGAGAAGAGGGCCTGATGGACAGGGAGGTGGGCGTGCCCCGCGCTCTCGCCCCGCCCATTGCGGGGGCGTGGCTAAGGGGTGGGTGGGCGGAGGAAGCAGGCTGGAAGGAAAACAGAGAGAGAGAGAAGGGAAGGGAGGAAAGGAAAGGAAACAAGGAAGGAAAGAGAGGGAGTGGAAAGAGAAAGGAAGGAAAGGAAAAAGAGGGGGAAGGAAAGAGGAAGGAAAGGAAATGCAGGAAGGGGGAAAAAAAGAGAGGAAGGAAAAAGAGAGAGTGGAAGGAAAAAGGAAGGAAAGGAAAAAGAGGGGGAAGGAAAGGAAATGCAGGAAGGGGAAAAAAAGAGAGAGAAGGGAAGGGAGGGAAAACAGGAAATGGAACAAGGAAGAGGAAGGAAAGAGAGAGACAGAGTGGAAGGAAAGGAAAAAGAGGGGGAAGGAAAGAGGAGAAGAAGGAAAGGAAAGACAGGAAGGGGAAAGAGAGAGGGGAGGGAGGGAGGATAGGGAAGGAAAGAAGGAAGTGGAAGGAAAGAGAGACACTGAGTGGAAGGAAAAAGGAAGGAAAGGAAAGACAGGAAGGGGAAAGAGAGAAGGAAGGGAAGGAGGGAGGATAGGGAAGGAAAGAAGGAAGTGGAAGGAAAGAGAGACACAGAGTGGAAGGAAAGATATAAGGAAAGGAAATGCAGGAAGGGGAAAGAGAGAGAGGAAGGAAAGAAATAAGGTTGGGAGGAAGATAGAGGGAAGGGAGAAGAAAGGAAGGAAAGAGGGAAGGAAAGGAAAAAGAGAGCAGGAAGGAAGGAAGGAAAGACAGGAAGGGAAAAAGGAGGGAGGGAGTGGAAGGGGAGGAAGGAAAGAGAGAGAGAAGAAGGGAAGGGAAGAAAAGAAGGAAGGGAAGCAAAGAGAAGGAAGGGAAAAAACATGAGAAAGAAGAAGATGAAGGAAGGGAAGATGGAAGAGAGGACAGGGAAGAAGGAAAGGAAAGGGGGAGAGAAGAAGGGGAGAAAGGGAGAAAGAAAGAGGGAATGAAGGAAAGGAAAAAGAGAGGATGAAGGAAGGAAAGAAGACTGGGAGGAAGAAAGAGGGAAGGAGGAAGGAAGGAAAGGCAAGACAGGAAGGGGAAAAGAAAGAGAGTGGAAGGGGAGTGTAATGCTCCGGAAAGGGGGGTCCAGTAAATCAGACTCACTCCAAGCTGGGTTGGAAGATAGATCATTTATTGGCTCCTTACCCAGGCTAAGCAAAGATAGACTAAAGAAAGCCCGCGCAAACAGTCCCTCAAACTCCCTCCTGGCCCGCCCCAAATGTCCAAAATGTCTTTGATCTCAAAGTGGGTGTGGGATCCCACCATAATAGGCACCGGTGCGCCTTCCTCAGCGGACCACTTCCGGTCGGCCACAGCTTTTTCAGTAAGCTCACATGGAAAACAGGGTGGACCTTGCGCCAGGTGTGCGGCAGGTCCAGCTTGACCGCTACGGGTTAATTACCTCCACCACGCTGAGGGCCCTACAAATTTGTTCGCAAACTTGCGGACGGCTGAGTCGACTTCAGGTTCTTGGTGGAAAGGAACACGCGGTCCCCACACCAGACGTTGGCTGGGGCCCCTCTTCTTGTCGGGCGTACAGCTTGTAAGAGTCCCGGGCCTGCCGCAGCGCCGTCTGGATGGCCGGCCAGGCCGCCCGCAACTTTGGCTCCCAATCCGTGCCGAGTCGCCGGGTCTGCCGCCGGGCCACCGCAGGAAGGGCGGAAAGTCGCGTCCGGTGACAATGCGGAAAGGCGAGGCCCCCGTCGACGCGTGCTCGGCGTTGTAGTCGCTCTCCTCCGCCTCCAGCTCTGGCTCCTCAGCCTCCCGTAGGGGCCTAGGTTCCGCCGCCGCTGCTGCCTTGCCTCGGCCAGGGGTTTTGGCCGGTGTTGCCGTTTGACCTCCGCGCCCGCTCCGCCTTGGGCGAGGGGACTTTTTGGCGGCACTCCGCTGCTCGGTGACCTTCCCGTCCGCACAAGAAGCAGGCTCCTCTCTTCCCTCTCTGGCTCTCCCGCTGGCTGACCGGGCCTCGGTGATGGTCGCTGGGCTGGTCCCGACCTCCCGATGGGCCTGCGCCCATCCCGCGGGTCTCCCGCCATCTCGGGGGCGCCGGGGCATCTGCTCCATGTCACACTCCACTCTCCCCGCCGAGACTATCCAGTCCTCTAGCGTCTCGGGGTTCCCTCTGTGCATGGCCCACTCGAGGATGTCCGAGCGCAGGCCGGCCTTGAAGCATTCCAGTATGGTGGCAGACCACCCTCTTATCTTCCCGCTAGGGCCTTAAAACTCAGGGCGTACTCAGACACCGACCTCTGGCCTTGGTAAATCTTCTTCAGCTGGGCCTTGGCCTTCTCTCCGGCCAGGGGGTCGCGGAACCGCGTCTGCAGGGCTTCTAGGAAGGAGTCCAACCGGCCTAGCTGGTGGGCCCGCGTGTCGGTCATTTGCACCAACCAGTCCGCCGCGGCCTCCTTCAGGTTGGCTCCCACCGCCCTCACCTTGGCTCCTTCCGACGGGAAGGTCTCGCCATAGTCCAGCATGTAATTCTGGACGTTGGTGACAAAATAAGACAGTTGGCGGGGGTCCCCGTCGAACTTTACCTTTAGGTCTCTTCGGGCCCCCGTCATCTCTTGGCTCTGGTCACCCGGACCCAGGTTGAAGGTGGAGGCAGCCCCTCTGGGTGGGTGGAACTCCTCCGAGAACCTCACTCTCCCCGAGGCCCTTCCAGACTGTCCCGGGCCCCAGCTCAGGCTCCTTCCTCGGGGAACGGGCTCAGGGGTCCCCCAAGGCCTCTCCTCCGGCCTACCCATCATCAGGTCTATTTGGGCTTGCATCTTCTGCATCGCTTCCGACAGCTGGAACACCTGCACCTCCATCCGCAGCATTTCTGGATTGGATGCATTCGCGTCGCGGCGCCTGGCCCCTCTCGGCTGCTGGGGAGGGTCCAGGGGCTCTTCACCGCTCCGGAAAGGGGGTCCAGTAAATCAGACTCACTCCAAGCGGTGTTGGAAGATAGATCATTTAATGGGTCCTTACTCCAGGCTAAGCAAAGATAGACTAAAGAAAGCCCGCGCAAACAGTCCCTCAAACTCCCTCCCTGGCCCGCCCCCCTGCTGGGTCCCTCCTTCCGAGGCTTGACCATCTGGCCTGTCCGCATATCAAAGGCCAGGAAGGTATCTGGCAGATCAAAGGGCTGGGTCTGACCAAAGCCCGCCAAGCAGTGTCCATATCAAATGGCGCGATCAGCATGGTCCGTTACGGCAACAAACGAACCAGCCGGAGCTGACAGGGAGGAAGGAAGGAAGGCTGGAAGGAAGAAGGAAGGAAAGCAAAGAGAAGGAAGGAAGGGGAAAAAGAAGGCTGGGGAAAAGTAAAGGGGAAAGAAGACGAAGGAAGGGAAAACGAAAGAGAGGAAGGGAAAGAAGGAAAGGGAGAGAGAAGAAGGGAAGAAAGAAGGAAGGAAGGAAAGCAAAGAGAAGGAAGGGGAAAGAAGAAGACGAAGGAACGGAAGATGAAAGAGAGGAAGGGAAAGAAGGAAAGGAAAGGGAGAGAGAAGAAGGGAAGGGGAGAAAGGGAAGGAAGGAAAGGAAAAAGAGGATGAAGGAAGGAAAGCAAGAAGGCTGGAAGGAAAGGAAAGACAGGAAGGGAAAAAGAAGGGGGAGAGAGGAAGGGAAGAAAGAAAGAAAGAAAGAAAGGGGGAAGAGAGAAGGAAAGCAAAGAGAAGGAAGGGGAAAGAAGAAGACGAAGGAAGGGAAGATGAAAGAGAGGAAGGGAAAGAAGGAAAGGGAGAAAGAAACAAGGAAGGAAGAAGGAAGGAAAGTGGAGAGACAGAGAGAGGGAGGAAGGGATGAAAGGAAAGGAAGAAAAAGAAGGAAGCCTGGAAAGAAAGGAAAGAAAGAGATAGGAAAGGAAAAGAAAGAAAGAAAAAAAGGAAGAAGGCTGGAAGGAAAGGGGAAAAAAGAGAGAGCAAGGTAGGGAAGGAAGGAAAGACAGAGGGAAGAAGGAAGGAAAGAAAAAAGAGGAAAAGGGGAAGAAAGCTGGAAGGAAAAAGAGAGAGGAAGGGAAGGAAAGAAAGAAGGCTGGGAGGAAGAAAGAGGGAAGGAGGAAGGAAGTAAAGGCAAGACAGGAAGGAGAAAAGAAAAAGAGAGAGAGTGGAACAGGAGGAAGTAAGGAAGGCTGGAAGGAAGGGAAAAAAAGAAGGCCGGGAGAAAGGAAGTGGGAAAGAAGACGAAGGACGGGAAGATGAAAGAGAGGAAGGGGAAGAAGGAAAGGGAGAGGGAGGAAGGGAAGGAAGGAAAGGAAAAAGAGGATGAAGGAAGGAAAGGAAGAATGGAAGGAAAGGAAAGACAGGAAGTGAAAAAGAGAGAGAGAAGGGAAGAAAGAAGGAAGGAAGGAAAGCAAAGAGAAGGAAGGAAAAGAACATGGGAAAGAAGAAGACGAAGGAAGGGAAGATGAAAGAGAGGAAGGGAAAGAAGGAAAGGGAGAGAGAAGAAGGGGAGGAAGGGAAGGAAGGAAAGGAAAAAGAGGATGAAGGAAGGAAAGCAAGAAGGCTGGAAGGAAAGGAAAGACAGGAAGGGAAAAAGAAGGGGGAGAGAGGAAGGGAAGAAAGAAAGAAAGAAAGAAAGGGGGAAGAGAGAAGGAAAGCAAAGAGAAGGAAGGGGAAAGAAGAAGACGAAGGAAGGGAAGATGAAAGAGGAAGGGAAAGAAGGAAAGGGAGAAAGAAACAAGGAAGGAAGAAGGAAGGAAAGTGGAGAGACAGAGAGAGGGAGGAAGGGATGAAAGGAAAGAAAGAAAAGAAGGAAGACTGGAAAGAAAGGAAATAAAGATATAGGAAAGGTAAAGAAAAGAAAGAAAGAAAAAAGGAAGAAGGCTGGAAGGAAAGGGGAAAAAGAGAGAGCAAGGTAGGGAAGGAAGGAAAGACAGAGGGAAGAAGGAAAGAAAGAAAAAAGAGGGAAAGGGGAAGAAAGCTGGAAGGAAAAAGAGAGAGGAAGGGAAGGAAAGAAAGGAGGCTGGGAGGAAGGAAGTAAAGGCAAGACAGGAAGGGGAAAAGAAAAAAAGAGGGATTGTGGAAGGGGAGGAAGGCTGGAAGGAAGAAGGAAGGAAAGCAAAGAGAAGGAAGGGAGGGGAAAAAAAGAAGGCCGGGAGAAAGGAAGTGGGAAAGAAGACGAAGGACGGGAAGATTAAAGAGAGGAAGGGGAAGAAGGAAAGGAAAGGGAGAGAGGAGAAGGGAAAGGGAGAAAGGGAGAAAGAAAGAGGGAAGGGAAGGAAAAAGAGAGGATGAAGGAAGGAAAGAAAGAAGGCTGGAAGGAAAGAGAGAGGGAAGGAAAGTCAGGAAGGGAGGAAGGAAGGAAAGAAGGCCGGAAGGAAGAAGAAAAGCGAAGGGAAGGAAGGGAAAGAACGTGGAAAAGAAGAAGACGAAGGAAGGGAAGATGAAAGAGAGAGAGAGAAGAGAGGGGAAGGAAGAAAGCAAAGGAGACAGGAAGAGAAATAGAAAGAGTGGAAGGAAGGAAGGAAGGAAGGAAGGAAGGAAGGAAGGAAGGAAGGAAGGAAGGAAGGATAAAACCACTTCTTTAACAATCTTTTTCAGGTCATTCTGGAAAAAGAGAGGAAGGGAAGGAAAGAAATAGATCTAATGGATAGCCGTCTCCATGGCTGGATGGTCATCTGTCGGGAGGGATCGGAGGGTGCCTGGCAGAAGGGGGTTGGTCTGGGTGGCCCTTGGGTCTTCCCCAACTCTAGCAGCCTATGACAGGTCTGTGATAGAATATAGGGCGTCTTATGTCCGTGGCCATCTGTCGGGAGGGACTGAGGGTGTCTTTCCGCAGAAGGAGGTTGGGCGGATGGCCACTGGGGGCCCTTCCGAGGCTGGGCTCGACGCTCGCTGCAGCAGGCACATGCTTGCGCCGGGTTGTGTTCAGGCCCGATCACCATAAGGCCACCCTAGGCCATGGCCTAAGGGCGCAAGCCAAACGGGGCGGACTAAAAAAATTGAAAACAAAACCACAACTCGCTCTCTCTCTCGGGGAGGACGGGGGAGCGTGCAGGGGGCGGGGGAGGGGAATGGCACCCCCGCCATCGCCCCCGCCCTTGTCAAGAAGAGTTCAGAATCAAGAAAAGCCATAGAGTTCAAACGGAGATTCCTAGAGTGCTATGGTAAAACTGAATGGGTAAAAACTGGAGTGAGGAAAACTCTCCCGATTAGCAAGGCCTGCACCAGAGGTGGGCAACTATTTTATTTAATAATATTAATAATATTAATAATAATATATTAATGCATTATATGTCCCTGCAAAGAAACCCTGTCCTTTTATATTAATAATAATATATTAATGCATTATATCTCCCTAAAGAAACCCTGTCCTTCCTTTATAATATTAATAATAATAATATATTAATGCATTATATGTCCCTGCAAAGAAACCTGTCCTTTTATAATATTAATAATATATTAATAATAATATATTAATGCATTATATCTCCCTGCAAGGAAAACCTGTCCTTTATAATATTAATATTATTATTAATAATAATATATTAATGCATTATATCTCCCTGCAAGGAAACCCTGTCCTTTTATAATATTAAAAATAATATTAATAATAATATATTAATGCATTATATGTCCCTGCAAAGAAACCCTGTCCTTTTATAATAATAATAATAATATTAATAATAATATATTAATGCATTATATCTCCCTGCAAGGAAACCCTGTCCTTTATAATATTAATAATAATAATAATATATTAATGCATTATATGTCCCTGCAAAGAAACCCTGTCCTTTTATAATATTAATAATAATATTAATAATAATATATTAATGCATTATATCTCCCTGCAAAGAAACCCTGTCCTTTTATAATATTAATAATATTAATAATAATATATTAATGCATTATATCTCCCTGCAAAGAAACCCTGTCCTTTTATAATATTAATAATATTAATAATAATATATTAATGCATTATATGTCCCTGCAAAGAAACCCTGTCCTTTTATAATATTAATAATATTAATAATAATATATTAATGCATTATATCTCCCTGCAAAGAAACCCTGTCCTTTTATAATATTAATAATAATATTAATAATAATATATTAATGCATTATATCTCCCTGCAAAGAAACCCTGTCCTTTTATAATATTAATAATAATATTAATAATAATATATTAATGCATTATATGTCCATGCAAAGAAACCCTGTCCTTTTATAATATTAATAATAATATTAATAATAATATATTAATGCATTATATCTCCCTGCAAGGAAACCCTGTCCTTTATAATATTAATAATAATATTAATAATAATATATTAATGCATTATATCTCCCTGCAAGGAAACCCTGTCCTTTTATAATATTAAAAATAATATTAATAATAATATATTAATGCATTATATGTCCCTGCAAAGAAACCCTGTCCTTTTATAATAATAATAATAATATTAATAATAATATATTAATGCATTATATGTCCCTGCAAAGAAACCCTGTCCTTTTATAATATTAATAATAATATAATAATAATATATTAATGCATTATATCTCCCTGCAAAGAAACCCTGAAACCCTGTCCTTTTAATATTATATTAATAATTAATAATAATATATTAATGCATTATATCTCCCTGCAAAGAAACCCTGTCCTTTTATAATATTAATAATAATATTAATAATAATATATTAATATATCTCCCTGCAAAAGAAAACCCTGTCCTTTATAATATTAATAATAATATTAATAATAATATATTAATGCATTATATGTCCCTGCAAAGAAACCTGTCCTTTTATAATATTAATAATATTAATAATAATATATGAATGCATTATATGTCCCTGCAAAGAAACCCTGTCCTTTTACAATATTATAATAATATTAATAATAATATATTAATGCATTATGTCTCCCTGCAAAGAAACCCTGTCCTTTTATAATATTAATAATATTAATAATAATATATTAATGCATTATATCTCCCTGCAAAGAAACCCTGTCCTTTTATAATATTAATAATAATATTAATAATAATATATTAATGCATTATATCTCCCTGCAAAGAAACCCTGTCCTTTTATAATATTAATAATAATATTAATAATAATATATTAATGCATTATATGTCCCTGCAAAGAAACCCTGTCCTTTTATAATATTAATAATAATATTAATAATATATTAATGCATTATATCTCCCTGCAAAGAAACCCTGTCCTTTTATAATATTAATAATAATATTAATAATAATATATTAATGCATTATATCTCCTGCAAGGAATCCAAGGGAAATGTTGCCCTTGATTTGCCTGTGCTTAAAACAGTGTCAGTCCTGTTTCCCTGCTTTGCCTACTTTAGAACTACTAACGAATTTCGTTAGTAATTACGTTACATTTTAGAAATTTTGGAATTTTTTTGTAAGTCTTTCTATTACTAATAAAAAAAAATCCCCCCCATTAGATTTTCGATTCCCAAAATTTCTGCAAAGGCAAATCATGTCTTACTAACTTGATAGAATTCTTTGAGGGTGTAAACAAACACATAGATAAAGGGGACCCAGTCGATATTGTTTACCTTGACTTTCAAAAGGCTTTTGACCAAGTCCCTCACCAAAGGCTCCTAAATAAGCTCTTCATTAATACTAATAATATTCATATATTATTAGTATTAATATCATAATTATTATAATATATATATATAGACATTATAATATATTGAAATTATAATATAATATAACATATTATATTAGTTAATATATTATTATTATTATTAAATTATTATAAAATAATAATAAAAACCACTCACATGACATTCAAGAAGACAAGGTGCGAACCAAGATGGAGACTGACATCCTCAAGAGAGGAAGGATCCCAAGATGGAATGGCCCAATGGACCCAGCCCAGAGGATGGCCAAGCGGACCCAGCCGCACCAGAGCAGAGCAGCAGACGATCGGAGGCTGCAGGCCTCCCCCAGCCGTTCCGTCAGAGGCGTTCCCAATCGGCTGATCACCCTGCCATCCCGGCTTTGGAGTGCCTGCCATCCTGGGAGGCGATCCGGTCCTGCAGCGGGAGCAGTCGGCGACCTGTGGCGGCTGATCGCCCTGGTGACTCAGAAGACGATCAAGTCTTCTGGGTCGCCAGGGTGATCAGCCGCTACAGGTCGCTGACTGCTTCCACTGCAGGACCGGATCGCCTCCGGGATGGCATGCACTCCAAAGCTGCTGCTCCTTCGATCGTTCTCCGGAGCGATGGGCTGTCTGCCGACGCAGGCCTCACAGCCCGTGATGGGATGGTGGCAGCGGCAGCCCTTCCTCTTGCAGAAATGGTCCGCCCCTGACGCCCTTCTCCCCGGGCTGGTCAGAATCGGCCAGCGGGCCGCATCCGGCCCGCGGGCCATAAGATGCCCAGGTCTGATATAGGCCAAAATCCCATTGGATCGCTTTCAAAGTGTTGGTACTGACCTTTAAGGCCTTGAACGGTCTGGGCCCAGTGTACCTTAAGGACCGCCTCATCCCATACTGTCCCACTAGGCCACTACGTTCAGAGCTGGGTCAACTCCTGACTTGTCCCATGGCCAGGAGGGATCAGCTTGGGGAGGGCTTGTCCTGTCAGGGGATCTCTACCTTCACAGGTGCGCCCAGTGTCTGTTGGGGGACTGTGTAAAACCCTTTCCGTATCCTTTTGAGCCGCCTTTCTCAAGATCTTCATGTCTAGCTTACTTTCTGCTCCTCTCTTTCTCAAGATGTCCTGCTCTGTGTCTTTTGCCCCCATTGGCCGATGTCCGGTGAGGCTTTCCTCATGGACAGGCCACCTGAGGGAGCTCTTCCAGCGCTGGGCATCAGAAGGTACTTGGTGATGACCTCCATCCCTGGGAGCCAGCATATAGAGGGGCTGGAGCACCCTCCTTGGCAAACCCCGTTGTTGCTGGATGGTCCTCTTATTAATGTGGAATTCCAAGCCACTGGAGATCTTTTGGGAAAGGAAGAAGAGCTCCCCTGGAATGGTGTTGATCTCCAGCATGGGCTTCTGATTTGGAAGTGTTGGAGGAGGCTCTGGCACTCCTCTGACAGTTTGTTATGGGTCGGAATGTTCATGTTGGCTGGCCAGTACAGCAGTTATGCAAATCCGCCCTTATTGGCAGCCAATCATGATGTCAGAATGTAGAGGCTGGGAGTCTTTGGCAGCCCCCGGAGGATGCTGGGAAAATGTAGTTTTATTTTTACTCGTTGTTTTGGGGGCCTTTTGGGTTTTCGGGGGAAAGTTTCTTTGCTACAAACGTACCTTGCTTGAGGCCTATTTCTGTTGGCAAGTATTGTGTTTCTGCGTTGTAAGGTTTCTCTGTTTGAGGTAGTCTTCACATGACGGCCCTTCCTTTATATATATAGATATATAGATGGTGTTGCGCATGTGTTGCAATTTTTGTTTTTTGGCTTTTTAAGTCCCTTCCGCTGCGTTTTTCAATGTGTTTATGAGTGATGGTCGCTTGTTGGCCTGAGAGGTGTCTTGTGTCCAAATTTGGTGTCCATTGGTCCAGTGGTTTCTGAGTTATGTTAATCCCACAAACAAACATTGCGCTTTTCTTTGTATAGATAGATATAGATATCCTCCAGTTGCTTGATTACCATCCGATCCTTTGGAGACGCCAATAGCCACGGGTGAAACGGACAAAGGGGAAAATGCTGCTAGAACACATTGGGCGTCCAGCCCAGAAACAACACAACACCCCAACAGTCTTGCAGTTTGTTTGTTTATTTATTTACTAGCTGAGTACCCGGCGGTGCCCGGGTGATTTGAGGAAGGCATTGTGTGCCAAGGTTGGTTCCTATTAGATGTGTATGTGGCTTGCAGTGGTCTCAGGAAGTTAGTGAAGGTACTGCAAGTCCCATTGGCCATGGTCCACCCCCCTCCAAACAGCACAGGATGTAGAGTGGGTCATGAGGGCTTTGTGTGCCAAGTTTGGTCTTCATTAGTCATTGAATGAGGGTCGCAGCAGTCTTGGGAAGTGAGGGGAGGTACTTCAAGTCCCATCATTCGTGGTCCATCCTCCTCAATACTGCACCAGAATGTAGAATGAGTCATGGGGGCTCTGTGTGCCAAGTTTGGTCTTGATCAGTGTTTGGATGAGGTTGGCAATGGTCTGGTGAAATGAGTGGAGGTACTTCAAGTCCCATCATCCGAGGTCCGCCCTCCGAACTGCATCAGGACGTCCATTGGGTCATGGGGGCTTTTTGTGCCAAGTGTGGTCATGATTCTGCACTGGATGAGGGTCGCAGCGGGCTTGGGAAGTGAATGGAGGTACTTGAAATCCCATCCTTCATGGTCCATCCTCCTCTAAACTGCAGTAGGATGGAGTGTGGGACATGGGGGTACTGTGTGTCAGAATGTAGAGGCTGGGGGAGTCTTTGGCAGCCGCGGAGGATGCTGAGAAATGTAGTTTTTTTTACTCGTTGTTTTGGGGGCCTTTTAGGTTTTGGGGGGGAAGTTTCTTTGCTACAAACATACCTTGCTTGAGGCCTATTTCTGTTGGCAAGTTTTGTGTTTCTGCGTTGTAAGGTTTCTCTGTTTCAGGTAGTCTTCACATGACGACTGTTCCTTTATATATATAGATTGTGTTTGAAAACTGTAAGTCGCCCTGAGCCACGCCGGATGTGGCGACTCACAAATACAAATAATAATAAATTGGCTTTTTTATGCCGCCGCGTCACATTGTTGGCTCTTGTTCGCCTTCCTGTCCACGAGGACCCCGTGATCCTTTTCACACGTACTGCTCTCGAACCATGCACCCCCCATTCTGTGTCTTTACATTTCGTGTTTTCTGCATAATTGGGGTCTCTTGCATTTGTCCCCGTTGAACTTCATTTTGTTAGTTCCGGCCAATCATCTCTCTCGTCTGTTGAGATCCCGTTGAATTCTGCTCCTGTCTTCCGGAGTCTTGGCTCTCCCTCCCCATTTGGTGTTGTCTATAAACTTGATGATCATGCCTCCTAACCCTCCGTCTAAACCCGTGTTTCCCAACCTTTTTTGAGCTGCGGCACACTTTTTACATGTGCAAAATCCTGGGGCACACCACCAACCAAAATGACACAAAACGACACTCTAACACAGTCATACGTATAGTTAATATGTTTCTGAATGTATTTATACACTGAGTGTGAAACCTGGGCCTGTTTCCATGAACACAACATAGGTATCCTGGCAGGAATGGCAGAAAGACAAATCCTGGGGCACACCACCAACCAAAATGACACAAAACGACACTCTAACACAGTCATACGTATAGTTAATATGTTTCTGAATGTATTTATACACTCAGTGTGAAACCTGGGCCTGTTTCCATGAACACAACATAGGTATCCTGGCAGGAATGGCAGAAAGACAAATCCTGGGGCACACCACCAACCAAAATGACACAAAACGACACTCTAACACAGTAATACATATAGTTAATATGTTTCTGAATGTATTTATACACTCAGTGTGAAACCTGGGCCTGTTTCCATGAACACAACATAGGTATCCTGGCAGGAATGGCAGAAAGACAAATCCTGGGGCACACCACCAACCAAAATGACACAAAACGACACTCTAACACAGTCATACGTATAGTTAATATGTTTCTGAATGTATTTATACACTCAGTGTGAAACCTGGGCCTGTTTCCATGAACACAACATAGGTATCCTGGCAGGAATGGCAGAAAGACAAATCCTGGGGCACACCACCAACCAAAATGACACGAAACGACACTCTAACACAGTCATACATATAGTTAATATGTTTTCCAATGTATTTATACACTCAGTGTGAAACCTGGGCCTGTTTCCATGAACTCAACATAGATATCCTGGCAGGAATGGCAGAAAGACACAAACTTCCCACACAGAACTCCCATAACCAAGAGAAAATGCTATAAGAGTTTGGTGGGCATTGACCTTGGGTTTTGGAGTTGTAGTTCACCTATATCCAGAGAGCACTGTGGACTCAAAACAATGTTGGATCAGGACCAAACTTGGCATGAATACTCAATATGCCCAAATATGAACGCAGATGGAGTTCACGGGAAATAGACCTTGCAATTTGGGAGTTGTAGTTGCTGGGATTTATAGTTCCCCTACAATCAAAGAGCATTCTGAACCCCACCAATGATAGAACTGGGCCAAACCTCCCACACAGAACCCCCAGGAGGCACGAGGAAAGGGAGGCGGGCCTTCCCAATGCATGGAGAGGGAGAGACCAAGTAGACAATGGGTGGGGAGGGGGGTGGTTGTAATTTTGTGCCTTTATCGAGGTACGTTTCTTAGGGTTTTTATGCTTCAACACACTAGACTCCTCCCCCCCTCCCTTCCTGGAGGTTCCAATTTCCCACGGCACACCTGATGGTCGCTCCTGGCACACTGGTTGGGAAGCACTGGTCTAAATCATGAATGGAGATCCTGAGCAGGACCGGGATGCCCAGGAGGGAACCCCGCGGATGGCGCTCCGCTCGCCACGTCTGTCCAGGATGGAGAGGAGGAAGCCTTGGGGAGAATCACCCTCTGGGCTCGTCCGCTTAACCAATTCCAGATCCACCTCACCCTTGTTTTGCCTACCCCACATTGGCCTCGTTTCCTTGCCAGAAGGTCATGGGGGACCTTGTCCAAGGAAGGCCTTCCTGAAAACCAGGTACGCTCTACCCATGGCATTCCCCGCATCTACCCGTGGCCATCTTGAGAAGGCTGCATCGGGTGAGCTTGGGAACGTAGCTCCTGGAGACATCGCGAGGGATAGATCTCTCGGTATTACTTCGCGAACGGAGATTCAGGAAGGACTCATCCCACGCCTTTAACAAGTGCGCTGATGACTAAAAAAGCCAATCTGAGATAGGCAAGTCCGGTTGCAGAAAGCACAGCAGAAAGTCTCCTTGGTTGATGTTGTTTCCAAGTTGCGGTTCTTTCTGCGTTGTCGAGACCCGTTCGGCGTGTCTTCTCGAACGAGGCCGCAGCATTGTGGATAGTGCGTCTCCACGCCTCCCGATGTGAGGCCAGGGTGGACCATTGTTGGTGATCAATCTGACCGAGCCTGAGGTGTTGTTTCAGGGAGTCCTTATTTCTCTTTTTTGGGGTGCCTCTCTGGTGCTGACCCGTGGCGAGTTCACCGTAGAGTAGTATCTTTGGGAGGTGGTGGTCCTCCATCCTAGAGATGTGCCCTGTGTCCGCAATAGCGTGGCCTCAACGCTGGTGACCCCTGCTTGCTCAAGGACAGCAACATTCGTCACATAGTCGGTCCAGTGTATATTTAGGATTGTGCGGAGACAGCGCTGATGAAAGCGTTCGAGGAGTCGTAGGTATTGGCGATAGGTGACCCATGTTTCAGACCCATAGAGGAGGATGGAAGGTACGATAGCTCTGTACACACTGATTTTGGTGCTTTGCCTCAGGTGCTTGTTGCTCCAGACTCTTTTGTGAAGCCTTCCGAATGCACTCTATGCCTTTGCTAATCTGTGATCTCTCTCTTTGTCAATCTTGGCGTCTGAAGAGACGATGCTTCCCAGGGAGGTGAACTGCTGGACGGACTTAAGCACAGATGTGCCTCTGCTGACGTGGGGATGATGGTGTTCTTCCTGTGGTGCGGGCTGGTAGAGGACTTCCATTTTCTTCAGGCTGACTTCCAGCCCAAACAGGTGAACTGCTGGACGGACTTAAGCACAGATGTGCCTCTGCTGACGTGGGATGATGGTGTTCTTCCTGTGGTGTGGGCTGGTAGAGGACTTCCCTTTTCTTCAGGCTGACTTCCAGCCCAAACAGGTGAACTGCTGGACGGACTTAAGCACAGATGTGCCTCTGCTGACGTGGGGATGATGGTGTTCTTCCTGTGGTGTGGGCTGGTAGAGGACTTCCCTTTTCTTCAGGCTGACTTCCAGCCCAAACAGGTGAACTGCTGGACGGACTTAAGCCCAGATGTGCCTCTGCTGACGTGGGGATGATGGTGTTCTTCCTGTGGTGCGGGCTGGTAGAGGACTTCCCTTTTCTTCAGGCTGACTTCCAGCCCAAACAGGTGAACTGCTGGACGGACTTAAGCCCAGATGTGCCTCTGCTGACGTGGGGATGATGGTGTTCTTCCTGTGGTGTGGGCTGGTAGAGGACTTCCCTTTTCTTCAGGCTGACTTCCAGCCCAAACAAGTGAACTGCTGGACGGACTTAAGCCCAGATGTGCCTCTGCTGACGTGGGGATGATGGTGTTCTTCCTGTGGTGCGGGCTGGTAGAGGACTTCCCTTTTCTTCAGGCTGACTTCCAGCCCAAACAGGTGAACTGCTGGACGGACTTAAGCACAGATGTGCCTATGCTGACGTGGGGATGATGGTGTTCTTCCTGTGGTGCGGGCTGCTAGAGGACTTCCGTTTTCTTCAGGCTGACTTCCATCCCAAACAGGTGAACTGCTGGACGGACTGAAGCACAGATGTGCCTCTGCTGACGTGGGGATGATGGTGTTCTTCCTGTGGTGTGGGCTGGTAGAGGACTTCCGTTTCTTTCAGGTCGACTTCCAGCCCAAACAGGTGAACTGCTGAACGGACTTAAGCACAGATGTGCCTCTGCTGACGTGGGGATGATGGTGTTCTTCCTGTGGTGCTGGCTGGTAGAGGACTTCCCTTTTGACTTCAGGCTGACTTCCAGCCCAAACAGGTGAACTGCTGGACGGACTTAAGCCCAGATGTGCCTCTGCTGACGTGGGGATGATGGTGTTCTTCCTGTGGTGTGGGCTGGTAGAGGACTTCCCTTTTCTTCAGGCTGACTTCCAGCCCAAACAGGTGAACTGCTGGACGGACTTAAGCACAGATGTGCCTCTGCTGACGGGGGGATGATGGTGTTCTTCCTGTGGTGCGGGCCGGTAGAGGACTTCCCTTTTCTTCAGGCTGACTTCCAGCCCAAACAGGTGAACTGCTGGATGGACTTAAGCACAGATGTGCCTGTGCTGACGTGGAGATGATGGTGTTCTTCCTGTGGTGCGGGCTGGTAGAGGACTTCCCTTTTCTTCAGGCTGACTTCCAGCCCAAACAGGTGACCGGCTGACTGGACTGAAGCACAGATGTGCCTCGGCTGACGGGGGGAGGATGGTGTTCTTCCTGTGGTGCTGGCTGGCTGACTTCCAGCCCAAACAGGTGAACTGCTGGACCTTAAGCACAGATGTGCCTTGCTCTTCTTCCTGTGGTGGCTTAAGCACAGATGTGCCTATGATTCCTCTGGTGCGGGCTTTCCCTTTTCTTCAGGCTGACTTCCAGCCCAAACAGGTGAACTGCTGGACGGACTTAAGCACAGATGTGCCTATGCTGACGGGGGATGATGGTGCCTTAAGCACAGATGTGCCTATGCGGACGTGGGGATGGTGGTGTTCTTCCTGTGGTGCGGGCTGGTAGAGGACTTCCTTTTTCTTCAGGCTGATTTCCAGCCCAAACAGGTGAACTGCTGGACGGACTTAAGCACAGATGTGCCTATGCTGACGTGGGGATGATGGTGTTCTTCCTGTGGTGCGGGCTGGTAGAGGACTTCCCTTTTCTTCAGGCTGACTTCCAGCCCAAACAGGTGAACTGCTGGACGGACTTAAGCACAGATGTGCCTATGCTGACGGGGGGATGATGGTGTTCTTCCTGTGGTGCGGGCTGGTAGAGGACTTCCCTTTTCTTCAGGCTGATTTCCAGCCCAAATAGCTCTGCAGCTGCTGCAAAGCAAGATGTGAGGCGCTGCAGGGCTGCTTCTGAATGGGCGACAAGGGCAGCATTGTCAGCAAAAAGCAGCTCACGGACTAGATAGATCTACCTGCCCGGCATATACCTGCTGGCACGGGATCTGCAGGCATCTCTATGTGAGTTTTGGGGGTGACTTCGCTCTCCGAGCTCACTAGGTGGCAGAACGAGCCCAGCATCTGAAGCATGCCCTCCTCCTGTGTTTCAGCAAATGAAGGCAAGGATATTCCGGTCACTGTTTGGGCATCACCACTCGGGTCTTTCCGGTGCCTTCTGCCTGTCAGGGGCCGAGGAATGAGCCCCATACATTGCCCCTCACAATTGCCCCCATGTTGGTTATTTATTTATCATTTCAAGAGCAAACCAAATCATTGTATTGCATTAAAAAACAAACACACAAAACACAAAATTTGCAAACTTGGTATTCAATCCTCTCCCCCTTATTATTCAACGTCTCCATGCGCCCCCGGGCCCAGCTGGTTCGTGACGTTGGTCTGGAGTGTTATCAGTCGGTCCAGTGTATATTTAGGATTGTGCGAAGACAGTGCTGATGCAAGCATGGTGTTGGAAATTGTAATGATAATGGACACCTTCTGCTAGAGTTTTGTGCAGAACAGCAGCTGACTATTACAAACACCATCTTTCAGCAGAAGACCACCTGGATGCATCCCTGTTCCAAGCGGTGGCACCTCATTGACTATGTTTTAGTGCGACAGAGAAACATTCGTGATGTCCGTCATACTCGAGTGATGCCCAGTGCAGAATCTATATCTAGTTCTCAATAGCATGGTCTCAACGCTGGTGACCCCTGCTTACTCAAGGACAGCAACATTCGTCACATAGTCGGTCCAGTGTATATTTAGGATTGTGCGGACACAGCGCTGATGAAAGCGTTCGAGGAGTCGTAGGTGTTGGCGATAGGTGCCCCATGTTTAAGACCCATAGAGGAGAATAGACAGTACGATAGCTCTGTACACACTGATTTTGGTGCTTTGCCTCAGGTGCTTGTTGCTCCAGACTCTTTTGTGAAGCCTTCCGAACGCACTCTATGCCTTTGCTAATCTGTGATCTATTTCTTTGTCAATCTTGGCGTCTGAAGAGACGATGCTTCCCAGGGAGGTGAACTGCTGGACGGACTTAAGCCCAGATGTGCCTATGCTGCCGTGGGGATGATGGTGTTCTTCCTGTGGTGCGGGCTGGTAGAGGACTTCCATTTTCTTCAGGCTGACTTCCAGCCCAAACAGGTGAACTGCTGGACGGACTTAAGCACAGATGTGCCTATGCTGACGTGGGGATGATGGTGTTCTTCCTGTGGTGCGGGCTGGTAGAGGACTTCCATTTTCTTCAGGCTGACTTCCAGCCCAAACAGCTCTGCAGCTGCTGCAAAGCAAGATGTGAGGCACTGCAGGGCTGCTTCTGAATGGGCGACAAGGGCAGCATCGTCAGCAAAAAGCAGCTCACGGACTAGATAGATCTACCTGCCCGGCATATACCTGCTGGCACGGGATCTGCAGGCATCTCTATGTGAGTTTTGGGGGTGACTTCTCTCTCCGAGCTCACTAGGTGGCAGAACGAGCCCAGCATCTGAAGCATGCCCTCCTGTGTTTCAGCAAATGAAGGCAAGGATATTCCGGTCACTGTTTGGGCATCACCACTCGGGTCTTTCCGGTGCATTCTGCCTCTCAGGGGCCGAGGAATGAGCCCCATACATTGCCCCTCACAATTGCCCCCATGTTGGTTATTTATTTATCGTTTCAAGAGCGAACCAAACCATTGTATTGCATTAAAAAACAAACACACAAAACACAAAATTTGCACACTTGGTATTCAATCCTCTCCCCTTATTATTCAACGTCTACATGCGCCCCGGGCCCAGCTGGTTCGTGACTTGATTGTGTGGGTCCCCCAGGGGCCATCCTCTCCCCCTTATTATTCAACGTGTACATGCGCCCCCTGGCCCAGCTGGCCCGCGACTTTGGTCTGGAGTGTTACCAGTACGCTGATGACACCCAGCTTTTGCTGAGAATGGACGGCAGGCCGGACACCGTACCCGATTGTTTCCATCGATGCCTTGAAGCCGTGCCAGCCAGCTGAAGGTGAATCCGTCGAAGACGGAGGTCCTGTGGCCCGGTCGCCCTGGGCTGGGTGGGTGTCGGTTGCCTGCCCTGGATGGCGAGCAGCTTAGCCCGTCATCTTCGGTTAAGAGCTTGGGTGTTCAGCTGGACTCCCTGCTGACCATGGAGTCCCAGGTCTCTGCGGTCAGCAGGGTGTCCTTCTTCCACCTACGACGGGCTAGGCGACTGGCACCCTACCTGTCCAGGACCGACCTGGCGACGGTAATCCAAGCGACGGTCATCTCGAGACTAGACTACTGTAACGCCCTCTACGTTGGCCTTCCCTTGTCGACAATTCGGAAACTCAAGCTGGTGCAGAACGCCGCTGCTCGCTTGCTGACGGGCTCGTCGGTGAGGGAGCACATCACGCCCATTCTTCGGCAGCTGCACTGGCTCCCTATCGAGTACCGAATTGCCTTCAAGGTGTCGGTATTGACCTTTAAGGCCTTACACGGCCTAGGGCCTGCGTACCTGCGGGACCGCCTTACCCGTACTTACCCCCGAGATCACTGCGGTCAGACGAACAGAATCTGCTGACGGTACCACCAGTCCGCTCCTGCCACCTATCTGTAACCAGACAGAGAGCCTTTTCCGCAGTGGCCCCAGTGCTGGGGAACTCTTTGCCGGACAGTGCCCGAGCCATCTCAGAGCTGGCTCCATTCAGAAGGGCTTGTAAGACCGCCCTCTTTGGCCTAGCCTTTAACTAGGCATAGAAGGACTGTGTCCCTAGACCTATGTATGTCACCCTGCACCTCGAAATGTGTCAAATTGTGTTTTTAATGTGTTTTATGCTTTTATTGTAGGGCCCCATGTCTGCGACATGATGCCCACTCACATTGCTGTTATCCGCCCCGAGCCTGCAGGGAGGAGCGGAATACAAGACCGAAGAAATAAATAAATAAATAAATAAATAAATAAATAAATTACAAGATTGTCGCAGCCCTTCGACCTACCACCTGCTCCCTCGACCCGTGCCTAGGGTGGCCTTATGGGTAATCCGGGCCTGCCTTTGAGTCTCCTTCTTCCTATATAGTCCATTGCTGAAGAAGCCCGGGTTAGATCCTGCGGCTCCCTCCAATTACCGCCCGGTGTCCAATCTTCCGTACCTGGGCAAGGTGATTGAGAGGGCAGCAATGGACCAGCTGCAGGCATTCCTGGATGGCGCCTGCCTAGACCCCCTTCCAGTCCGACTTCCGTTCGGCCACGGGGCAGACCGTCCTGGTCTCCATCACAGACCTACTCCGTTGCCACTTGGATCGGCGGATCGGCGCTGCTCGTGTTATTGACCTCACGGCAGTGTTTGAGACTGTCGATTACCAACTTTGACACACCGCCTGGCGGTGGCGGGAGTGAGGGACAGCCCTCAACTGGCTCTCCTCCTTCCTCCAAAACCGCCTACAGCGGTGAAGTGGGGAGGGTGGCCTCCGAGGGCTCCCCCTTACACTGCAGGGTCCCTCAGGGGCCATCCTCTCCCGCTGTTATTTAACATCTACATGGACCACTCGCCCAGCTGGTGCGGAGTTTTGGGCTGGAGTGCCACCAGTACGCTGACGACGCCCAGCTCGTTCTGAGGGTGGACCCCGGGGTGGTCACTGTACCCGATAATTTCCATCTCTGCCTGGAAGCCGTGACTGGATGGCTGCGAGCCATTAAGTTGAAGGTGAACCCGGCGAAGACGGAGATCTTGTGGCTGGGCCGCCCGGGAGGGGTAGAGACCCAGTTGTTGACGTTCGCGCGTGGCTCTTCACCGCAACCCGTCAGTACAGAGCTCGTCAGGCTGGGCGCCCAGCTGTCTATGGAGGCACAGATTGCCTGCGCCTGCAAGATAACTTTCTACCACCTGACAGGCAAGACGCCTGGCTCCTTACCTCTCCCGCTGCGACCTGGCCACGGTGATCCAAGCCACGGTCATCTCGAGGCTCGACTACTGTAATGCGCTGTACATTGGCCTACCCTTGTCGGCGATCCGGAAACTCAAGCTGGTGCAGAACCTCAGGAGCCTCAAGATCTGCCCACGTGACCCCTTTCTTGCGCGAGCTGCACTGGCTCCCAATTGAATTCCGGGTCTCCTTCAAGGCGTTAGTTCTGACTTTCAAGGCCTTGTATGGTTTGGGGCCAGCGTACCTGAGGGAGCGGCTTACCCCTTATGCGCCCAGGAGATCGCTGCGCTCAGAGGGGCTCAATATATTGGATGTGCCAGGCATTAAGGTCTATAGCAGCGTTCCTCAACCTGGGGTCGGGACCCCCAGAGGGGCTCATGAGGGTGCCAAGGTGCCAAAGACCATCAGAAAACACAGTATTTTCTGTTGGTCATTGGGGGCGGGGGTTCTGTGTGGGAAGTTTGGCCCAGTTCTATCATTTGTAGGGTTCGAATGCTCTTTGATTGTAGGTAAACTGTAAATCCCAGCAACTACAACTCTCAAATGTCAAGGTCTATTTTCCCCAAACTCCACCAGTGTTTACATTTGGGCAGATTGGGTATTCCTGCCACGTTTGGTTCAGATCCATCACTGCTTGAGTCCACAGTGCTCTCTGGATGTAGGTGAACTACAACTCCCAAACTCAAAGTCAATGCCCACCAAACCCTTCCAGTATTTTCTGTTGGTTGTGGGTGTTCTGTGTGCCAAGTCTGGTTCAATTCCATCATAGGTGGAGTTCAGAATGCTCTTTGATAGTAGGTGAACTATAAATCCCTGCAACTTCAACTCCCAAATTACAAAATCAACCCCCCCCCCCAAAACCTCTCCATTATTCAAATTGAGGTATTTGTACCCAACTTGGTCCAGTGAATGAAAATACGTCCTGCATATCGGACGTTTACATTATGATTCATAACAGTAGCAAAATTACAATTGTGAAGTAGAAACAAAAAAATTTTATGGTTGGGGTCACCACAAGAGGAGGAACTTTATTAAGGGGTCGCGGCATTAGGAAGGTTGAGAACCACTGGTCTATAGACTTGCTACGCGGCATTGTGCTGGCTCTGGCACCGCTGGCTTGGCCCTGCCCCTCAAGGCTGGAGCAGCTGCTGGGAGAGGTGAAGCCGGGGTAGGGGGCGGGGCATAGCACAGCCTGGCTCCGCCCCTCCCGGCTTGGCACCCAGCAGCTGCTCCAGCCTTGAGGACAGTGCCAAGCCAGCATTGTGCTGGCTCTGGCCCCGCTGGCGTGGCACTGCCCCCCTCAAGGCGGGAGCAGCTGCTGGGAGAGGTGAAACCGGGGGTAGGGGGCGGGGCATAGCACAGCCTGGCTCCGCCCCCTCCCCGGCTTTGGCACTCCCAGCAGCTGCTCCAGCCTTGAGAGGACAGTGCCAAGCCAGCATTGTGCTGGCTCTGGCACCGCTGGCAGCACTGCCCCTCAAGGCTGGAGCAGCTGCTGGGAGAGGTGAAGCCGGGGGTAGGGGGCGGGGCATAGCACAGCCTGGCTCCGCCCCCTCCCCGGCTTTGGCACTCCCAGCAGCTGCTCCAGCCTTGAGGGGACAGTGCCAAGCCAGCATTGTGCTGGCTCTGGCACCGCTGGCTTGGCACTGCCCCCTCAAGGCTGGAGCAGCTGCTGGGAGAGGTGAAGCGAGGGTAGAAGCGGGCATGGCACAGCCTGGCTCCGCCCCCCCCCGGCTTTGGCACTCCCAGCTGCTCCAAGCCTTGAGGGGACAGTGCCAAGCCAGCATTGTGCTGGCTCTGGCACCGCTGGCTTGGCACTGCCCCTCAAGGCTGGAGCAGCTGCTGGGAGAGGTGAACCGGGGTGAAAACATGGCATGGCACAGCCTGGCTCCGCCCTCCCCGGCTTTGGCACTCCCAGCAGCTGCTCCAGCCTTGAGGGACAGTGCCAAGCCAGCATTGTGCTGGCTCTGGCACTGCTGGCTTGGCACTGCCCCCTCAAGGCTGGAGCAGCTGCTGGAGAGGTGAAGCTGGGGGTAGGGGCAGGGCATAGCACAGCCTGGCTCCGCCCCCTCCCGGCTTTGGCACTCCCAGCAGCTGCTCCAGCCTTGAGGGGACAGTGCCAAGCCAGCATTGTGCTGGCTCTGGCACGCTGGCTTGGCACTGCCCCTCAAGGCTGGAGCAGCTGCTGGGAGAGGTGAAGCCGGGGGGTAGGCTGGGGCATAGCACAGCCTGGCTCCGCCCCTCCCGGCTTTGGCACTCCAGCTGCTCAAGCCTTGAGGACAGTGCCAAGCCAGCATTGTGCTGGCTCTGGCACCCTGGCTTGGCACTGCCCCTTCAAGGCTGGAGCAGCTGCTGGGAGAGGTGAAGCCGGGGGAGGGGGAGGGGCAGGGCACAGCCTGGCTCCGCCCCCTCCCCGGCTTAGTCACTCCCAGCAGCTGCTCAAGCCTTGATGGGACAGTGCCAAGCCAGCATTGTGCTGGCTCTGGCACCGCTGGCTTGGCACTGCCCCCTCAAGGCTGGAGCAGCTGCTGGGAGAGGTGAAGCCGGGGGTTGGGGCATGGCATGGCACAGCCTGGCTCCGCCCCCCCGGCTTTGGCACTCCCAGCAGCTGCTCAAGCCTTGAGGGACAGTGCCAAGCCAGCATTGTGCTGGCTCTGGCACCGCTGGCTAGCACTGCCCCCTCAAGGCTGGAGCAGCTGCTGGGGTAACCGGGGGTAGGGGGCGGGCATGGCACAGCCTGGCTCCGCCCCCTCCGGCTTTGGCACTCCCAGCAGCTGCTCCAGCCTTGAGGGACAGTGCCAAGCCAGCATTGTGCTGGCTCTGGCACCGCTGGCTTGGCACTGCCCCTCAAGGCTGGAGCAGCTGCTGGGAGAGGTGAAGCTGGGGGTAGGGCGGGCATAGCACAGCCTGGCTCGCCCCCCCTTTGGCACTCCCAGCAGCTGCTCCAGCCTTGAGGGACAGTGCCAAGTCAGCAGTGTGCTGGCTCTGGCACCGCTGGCTTGGCCCTGCCCCCTCAAGGCTGGAGCAGCTGCTGGGAGAGGTGGAGCCGGGGGTAGGGGGCGGGGCATAACACAGCCTGGCTCGCCCCCTCCCAGCTTCGGCACTCCCAGCAGCTTCTCCAGCCTTGAGGGGACAGTGCCAAGCCAGCATTGTGCTGGCTCTGGCACCCGCTGGCTTGGCACTGCCCCCTCAAGGCTGGAGCAGCTGCTGGGAGGGGTGAAGCCGGGGGTAGGGGGAGGGGCAGGGCACAGCCTGGCTCCGCCCCCTCCCCGGCTTTGGCACTCCCAGCAGCTGCTCAAGCCTTGATGGGACAGTGCCAAGCCAGCATTGTGCTGGCTCTGGCACCGCTGGCTTGGCACTGCCCCCTCAAGGCGGGAGCAGCTGCTGGGAGAGGTGAAGCCGGGGGTAGGGGGCGGGGCATGGCCTCTTTCAAGCCTGGTACATGAAGAAGGTTCTTGTTTGCCGGCCGCGGGGTCCTTGAGTAAGCAGGCATCAGCCATCGGTCCTTTAAGTATGTTGGGCCCCGGCCCCGTAGGGCTTTGAAAGCCAAGGTCAAGGTCTTGTGTGAGGCTCTAGACTCAACGGGCAGCCAGTGCAGGCGCTGCAGGGATGGTGTCATGTGGCATCTCATCGATGTTCCTGTGAGAAGCCTGGCGGCCGCGTTCTCCACCGTCTGGAGCCTGCGGGGTAGTGACCGGGGTAGACCCACATACAAAGCGTTACAGTAATCCAGCCTTGATGTCACCGTGGCATGGATCCCTGTAGCCAGCGCTTCCGTCGGGAGGTAGGGCGCCAATATATAATAGAACAACCCCCTAAATTCTATATAAGAATAATAATATATCAGTGCTGTCCAACTTCTACGGGGTCCAGGGCTGGATAAAGGTCACTGATGACCTGGGGGCCGCTCGGCCCCGCCCCAGGCCCCCCCTAGGCCCGCCCCCAGCCCAGGCCCCGCCCCCCTCCTAAACGGCCGAAAAAAAAAGGGCAGAAGGCGGCGCCAAGAGCAGCGCGTCACAGGCCTGGCGTGACGTCGCTGCCTTGGCACCACCTGCTCCTCCTTTTGGCGCCCCCCCTTCCTAGGGCGGAGGGGGGCCCCGAAAGCGAGGAGTAGGTGGCGCCAAGAGCAGCGCGTCTGGGCCTGGCGTGACGCTGCTGCCCTTGGCGCCGCCTTCTGCTCTTTTCGGGCCCCCCTTCCTTCCCTAGAGGCGGAGGGGTGCCGAAAAAAAGGGCAGAAGAGCAGCGCCAAGGGGCAGCGCGTCACGCCAGGCCTGTGGCGCTGCTCTTGGCGCCGCCTTCTGCCTTTTCGGCCCCCCCGCCCTAGGTAGGGAGGAGGGCGCTGAAAAGGAGGAGGAGCTGGCTCTCTTCCTCCTCCCTGCTCCGCCTCCCCCCTCCTCCCGGCCCCGGCCGCCATTTCAAATTTAAAAATGGCGGCTGAGAATAGGTGA
>JARBWK010000285.1:0-39356 GCA_030556195.1 Anolis apletophallus | reverse complement strand
AAAAGCCAGCAACCCAGAATCAGGCCTCTACATTTCAAACAATGTTTCTTCCCACTGAGGGGAAAAAGCCAGCAACCCAGAATCCAGGCCTCTACATTCAAAACAGGATTTCTTCCCACTGAGGGAAAAAGCCAGCAACCCAGAATCAGGCCTCTACATTCAAACAACAGGATTTCTTCCCACTGGGGAAAAAGCCAGCAACCCAGAATCCAGGCCTCTACATTTCAAACAACAGGATTTCTTCCCACTGGGGAAAAAAAGCCAGCAACCCAGAATCAGGCCTCTACATTCAAACAGCAGGATTTCTTCCCACTGAGGGGAAAAAAGCCAGCAACCCAGAATCCAGGCCTCTTCAAACAACAGGATTTCTTCCCACTGAGGGGAAAAAAGCCAGCAACCCAGAATCCAGGCCTCTACATTCAAACAACAGGATTTCTTCTGGGAGGGGAAAAAGCCAGCAACCCAGAATCAGGCCTCATATTTCAACAACAGGATTTCTTCCCACTGAGGGGAAAAAAGCCAGCAACCCAGAATCCAGGCCTCTACATTCAAACAACAGGATTTTTTTTCCACTGAGGGGAAAAGCCAGCAACCAGAATCAGGCCTCTATTCAAACAACAGGATTTCTTCCCACTGAGGTGGAAAAGCCAGCAACAGAATCCAGGCCTCTACATTCAAACAACAGGATTTCTTCCCACTGAGGGGAAAAAGCCAGCAACCAGAATCCAGGCCTCTAGCTCTGGATATGTGTGCCACTTTCACAGGCCAGGGGCGGATATGTGGCAGCCACTTTCACAGGCCAGAGGCGGATATGTGGCAGCCACTTTCACAGGCCAGGGGCGGATATGTGGCAGCCACTTTCACAGGCCACAGCGACCAGCGGGTGATGGACCTGCACCAAACTTGGTACACATAACCCCCTATGACATGACCCACGTATTATGGGATTTGTAGTACTTTCCAAGACTTTGGTTCCCACAGACCACTGAGGCCACCAAAAGACCAATACAGACCACACTCAGCACACACAGCCCCCGCGACCCACTCTACGTCCTGGTGCAGTTCGGAGGAGGGTGGGCCATGGATGATGGGACTTGAAGTGCCTCTACTCACTTCCCAAGTCTGCTGCAACCCTCATCCAATCACTGATCGAGACCAAACTTGCCATACATAACCCCCATGACTGCCTTCACGTCCTGGTGAGGTTTGGGGGAGGACTGACAATGGATGATGGGATTTGTAGTACTTTACACCCCTCTGTTCACCTGACCTGCTGTGGCCCCCAACAAACACTGATAAAGACCACACTTGGCACACAGAGCCCCAGTGACCCAGTCCACATCCTACTGAAGTTTGGAGGGGGACAGAACATGGATGGGACTTGCAGTACCTTCCTCTCACTTCCAAATCCTGCTACAACCCTAATCCAATGACTGATCAACACCAAATCTGGCACAGAGCCCTCATGACCCACTCTACAGCCTGGTGCAGTTTACTGTGAGACGGACCACGGATGATGGGACTTGAAGTACCTTCACTCACTTCCGAAAAAATGCATCCCTCATCCATTCACCAATACAGACCAAACTTAGCACACAGAGCCCCCATGACCCAATCTACATCCTACTACACTTTGGGGGGACGGGACACACAGAGATGATGGGACTTGCACTACCTTCAGTAATTTCATGATACCACTGCAACTCCCAATAATGATGGATCAAGACCATACTTGGCACACAGAGTCCCCATGACCCACTCTACATCCTGCTGCGCTTCTCAAATAACCCGGGCAGGGCCGGGTCCCCAAGCTAGTAAATAAATAAAAACACTCGTGAAATTTTCTGCCATAAAAAAGTTTCAGATCGGGAGAAAAAGGAGAGAAGTTGACAACTTTGTTTGTTGCATTCAGAGGGGGTTTCTAAACAAAAGTTAGAAGTAGGAAATATTACTGATTTTTATATATATATATATATATATATATATATATATATATATATGAGAGAAAGAATCGTGCTACTGTCAGTTTGTTAGACGTTGCCGTCAGAAAAGGGAGCGAAAGCAAAAAATTACATTTCTGGCTGACAAGTGACTAATCAAGGCGGGTGAAACGGCTCCGCCATAAATTACTCCACCACGAAATAAAGCACACAAACAGACCGATGATAATAAATGTAAATTATTTCTCTGAAGAAATTTTCTTGGTATATGAGTAATACGAAGCATCAGGAAGGAGTCTTCCTTAACATTAATTACCTAAAATGACAAGCGACTGGATGGTTGGGAAGGCTCATTATCCGAGAACATAGTCACAACTTTGCAATTTGTGCGAGATGTTCTCGGGCTAAATTAATCTCCCTTCTTTGCATGAGGCTCTTCTAATTTTCATGTTATTAACAGGTTTGCGGTATCACTCAGTACTTGCCACTCCAATCAGGTTTTCGGAGAGTTTGCAAAAGCGGTGTCATTTATAAGTGATAAGCCTCCATAATGGCGCCCGCTTTCATGTGGCGGATTCTACAAGGTTGCGTTTAATAAGGTCCTTTAATCATCTGCTTTGCTCAACTTTTGCCTCCTCCCCTCCCCGCCCCTTCTCTCTATTTCTACGAACAATAATTAGAAGACTTTGAAGTTCGGCTAAGATGTGGAGGGGGGGGATCGATGACATTGTTTCAGGAAGGAAAAAATAGCACGAGATAGAGAGGAATGGGGGTGGCTGGGACGGTGAATGAAGGCCAACCTGGTGGCATATCATGTTCTGCAACCAGGGACCAGTTGAACAGGGACCACTTTGACCAGGAACCACTTGACCAGGGACCACTATTACCAATGACTAGTTTGACCAGGGACCAGTTTGACCAGGGACCACTTGACCAGGGGCCACTGACCAGGGACCACTTGACCAGGGGCCACTTGACCATGAACCACTTGATCAAGGACCACTTGACCAGGGACCACTTTGACCAGGGACCACTTGACCAGGGACCACTTGACCAAGGCCCACTTGACCAGGGACCACTTTGACCAGGGGTGACTTGACCAAGGACCACTTTGACCAGGGACCAGTTCACCAGGGACCACTTTGACCAGGGACCACTTTGACCAGGGACCACTTTGACCAGGGACCACTTGACCAAGTACCACTTTACCAGGGACCACTTTGACCAGTGGCCACTTTGACCAGGGACCAGTTGACCAAGGACCAGTTGACCAGGGACCACTTTGACCAGGGACCACTTTGACCAGGGGCGACTTGACCAAGGACCACTTTGACCAGGGACCAGTTCACCAGGGACCACTTTGACCAGGGGTGACTTGACCAAGGACCACTTTGACCAGGGACCAGTTCACCAAGGACCAGTTGACCAGGGACCACTTTGACCAGGGAGCTTTAGACCAGGGACCACTTTGACCAGGGACCACTTGACCAGAGACCAATTTGACCAGGGAGCATTTGACCAGGGACCAGTTGACCAGGGACCACTTTGACCAGGGTCCACTTTGACCAGGGACCACTTGACCAAGGACCAGTTGACCAGGGACCACTTTGACCAGGGAGCTTTTGACCAGGGATCACTTTGACCAGGGACCAGTTGACCAGGGACCACTTTGACCAGGGTCCACTTTGACCAGGGACCACTTTGACCAGGGACCACTTTGACCAGGGACCACTTGACCAGGGAGCTTTTGACCAGGGACCACTTTGACCAGGGGGACCAGTTGACCAGGGAGCTTTGACCAGGGACCACTTTGACCAGGGACCACTTGACCAGAGACCAATTTGACCAGGGAGCATTTGACCAGGGAGCATTTGACCAGGGACCACTTTGACCAGGGAGCTTTTGACCAGGGATCACTTTGACCAGGGACCAGTTGACCAGGGACCACTTTGACCAGGGTCCACTTTGACCAGGGACCACTTTGACCAGGGGTGACTTGACCAAGGACCACTTTGACCAGGGACCACTTTGACCAGGGACCAGTTGACCAGGGAGCTTTTGACCAGGGACCACTTTGACCAGGGACCAGTTGACCAGGGAGCTTTTGACCAGGGACCACTTTGACCAGGGACCACTTGACCAGAGACCAATTTGACCAGGGAGCATTTGACCAGGGAGCATTTGACCAGGGACCACTTTGACCAGGGTCCACTTTGACCAGGGACCACTTGACCAAGGCCCACTTGACCAGGGACCACTTTGACCAGGGGCGACTTGACCAAGGACCACTTTGACCAGGGACCAGTTCACCAGGAACCACTTTGACCAGGGACCACTTTGACCAGAGACCACTTGACCAAGTACCATTTGACCAGGGACCACTTTGACCAGGGGCCACTTGACCAAGGACCACTTGATCAAGGACCACTTGACCAGGGAGCATTTGACCAGGGACCAGTTGACCAGGGACCACTTTGACCAGGGGCCACTTTGACCAGGGACCACTTGACCAAGGACCAGTTGACCAGGGACCACTTTGACCAGGGAGCTTTTGACCAGGGACCACTTTGACCAGGGACCACTTGACCAGAGACCAATTTGACCAGGGAGCATTTGACCAGGGACCAGTTGACCAAGGACCAGTTGACCAGGGACCACTTTGACCAGGGAGCTTTTGACCAGGGACCACTATGACCAGGGACCACTATGACCAAGGACCACTATGACCAGGGACCACTTTGACCAGGGATCATTTGACCAGGAACCACTTTGACCAGGGGCCACTTTGACCAGGGACCACTTGACAAGGACCTCTTTGACAAAGGACCACTTAACCAGGGCCCATTTGAACAGGGGCCACTTTGACCAGGGGCCACTCTCCAACTTTAGTACCAAAATGGTTATGAATCAGTTCTTGGTCAACTTTATATTCGGTTTGGTTATTTGGGGTGCTGATTCAAAAAATTGCATTGGATAGACCGCATCAGCTCTAGTTTCTGATTCAGAACATATGACGTCCAGTAGTTGCCATCTTCTCAGTCACAGGAAAACATATTTATTAAGCCTCGGCACTATAAGAGTGTTTTGCGAGCAACTTGAAATTCTTGTTTCTGGAAGCCACAAAAATTGAGGTGGCCACCAACTGATATGCGGATAAAAAATAAAATAGTTAAACGGTGTCCTAAAATATCACACCTACACACACGCACAAAGGTAAAGGAAGAATTAACATAGCAAAGTTTAGCATGGTAAGTAATGACAGGCCACGGAGGAGGTTATGTCTGCGGAATTGCATCTCGGCACAATAAATCCATTCAAACATTGACTGGAGCCACAGATTGAATCTACAGAGCAGGCGTCGCGAAGCCACAATGTTATGATGGACTACTTGCGGTAGGGGAGAACAAAACGTGTTGGAAAAGGGCACAGACGAGCATGTCTTTGTTGGTTTCGTGGCACTCTTGTTCATCTCCCCTGGTCTACTAAATCGCGCTTTCTTCCTCTCTGGTTTCCCCATCATCTCACCTCCGACATCTCACATCAGTGAAGAACTCTGTCGGGCAAACCATTCATTCTGCATTACTCGGCTTTCACAAATGGGGTGATGCTATATATTCTGGAGCCATTAATGCATAGCAGCATAGTGATAGATTTTTTTCCAGTCCATATAGTAGTACTGTGCTATATTCTGGGGTCCATAATACTCAGTCGGCATGTTTATTTAATTATTTACTTTATTTATATTCCGAAGGGGACTCAGAGCGGATTACTAGTGCACATACTTAGCAGACAATCCCTGCCGTTTCCACATACACACATATAGACGAACAGAGGCAAACTCTGGCCACCAGGGGGGGCTGACGCACTCCTCATTTCTCAGCGTTCCCAGCGTCCCTTGTTTATTTATTATTTATTTATTTACTTTATTTATATTCCGTTCCTCTCACCCCGAAGGGGACTCAGAGCGGATTACAGGTACACATACTTAGCAGACAATCCCTGCCGTTTCCACAAACACACATATAGACGAACAGAGGCAATCTCTGGCCACCAGGGGGAGCTGATGCACTCCTCATCTCTCATGCCGTTTCCACATACACACATATAGACGAACAGAGGCAATCTCTGGCCACCAGGGGGAAGTTGACGCACTCCTCATCTCTCAGCGTTCCCAGCGTCCCTTGTTTGTTTATTTATTATTTATTTACTTTATTTATATTCCGCTCTTCTCACCCCGAAGGGGACTCAGAGCAGATTACAGGTACACATACTTGGCAGACAATCCCTACCGTTTCCACATACAGACATATAGACGAACAGAAGTAAACTCCGGCCACCAGGGGGAGCTGACACACTCCTCATCTGTTTTCTCACCCCGAAGGGGACTCAGAGCGGATTACAGGTACACATACTTGGCAGACAATCCCTACCGTTTCCACATACAGACATATAGACGAACAGAAGTAAACTCCGGCCACCAGGGGGAGCTGACGCACTCCTCATCCCTCTTCTCACCCCGAAGGGGACTCAGAGTGGATGACAGGTAGACATACTTAGCAGACAATCCCTGCCGTTTCCACATATACACATATAGACGAACAGAGGCAATCTCTGGCCACCAGGGGGAGCTGACGCACTCCTCATCTCTCAGCGTCCCCAGCGTCCCTTGTTTATTTAATTATTATTTGTTTACTTTATTTATATTCCGCTCTTCTCACCCTGAAGGGGACTCAGAGCGGAATACAGGTACAGATACTTGGCAGACAATCCCTACCGTTTCCACATACAGACATATAGACGAACAGAGATAAACTCCGGCCACCAGGGGGAGCTGACGCACTCCTTATATCTCAGCGTTCCCAGCATCCCTTGTTTATTTATTAATTATTTATTTACTTTATTTATATTCCGCTCTTCTCACCCCAAAGGGAACTCAGAGCGGATTACAGGTACACATACTTGGCAGACAATCCCTACCGTTTCCACATACAGACATATAGACGAACAGAAGTAAACTCCGGCCACCAGGGGGAGCTGATGCACTCTTCATCTCTCAGAGTTCCCAGCGTCCCTTGTTGTTCCTTCCGCATTCCTCAGCATTCCTGGAGTTCTTGAATGACCTCATAATTCACTCAAAATTTGCCTTTCCACTTAATGTGGTACCTTTATTCCCTACTTGACAGATGCAACTGTCTTCCGGGCTGCAGAGGTCGACAGCAGGCTACACTTAAAGGTCGAGCACCCACCTCGACCCGGGCAGGCCTTGAACTCATGACCTACTGGTCAGCGAGATCTTATGCAGCTGACACTTAGCCAGCTGCACCACATTCCTGGTGTTGGAACATTCTTCAGACTACAATGCTCAGCAACTTAGCGATATATTCCTAAACCTGTAATACAGAAGTGGGATAGCACTATATTCTGAAGTGCACCACACTATAGCTGCTTTGTGTTTTGTTTTGTATTTTTTCTTGTAATGCACTGTTGGGCTTGACCTCATGTAAACCACCCCAAGTCCTCATTGGGGAGACGGTGGAAAGCTATAAATATTACTATTACTATTATTATTATTATTATTATAGCAGCATTATATTCTTCATTCTTAAGCATCGGGAATGTGGCACAGCTGTCTAAGTGTCAGCTGCATAAGATCTCTCTGACCAATAGGTCATGAGTTTGAGGCCTGCCCGGGTCGAGGTGGGTGCTCGACCTTTAAGTGTAGCCTGCTGTCGACCTTTGCGGCCCGAAAGACAGTTGCATCTGTCAATTAGGAGATAAAGGTACCACATTAAGTGGGGAGACATGGATCGAGGGAGCATGTGGTCGGTCTCACTGCAGCTAACAGTTCGTCGACAGCCTCTGCGTCCAGTGGGGCGAACCGATTGAGGGTGGGCCCAGCCAGGGGCGGTCTCCGCTCTCCTGGGGGGGTAGGCGAGCCTTATTTCTGCCCCCATGGCTGCTGGGCGCGGCAGCCCGCGACGACGTCACCAGCATGCGCAGGCGTGCATGTTGCACGCCTGCGCATGCGCGGTGACGCCACACGAGTGCGCATGCGCAGTGACGGCCGGCGCGGCTGCATCACCGCCTGTGCCGCCTGCGCCGCCGGCTGCATCACCGGCTGCGCCGGCGGCGGGGAGCACTGGCTCCCGGGCAGGAGCGCGGCGGAGGGGCGGCCAGCGTGGCGGCGCCTCGCAGGCGGCGACGCCCCTCCCAGGACCCGTCGCCCCACGCAGCCGCTTACATGGCGGAATGCCAAAGGCCGGCACTGGGCCCAGCAGAGGGCCACGGTCAGTTCTATGCTGCCCTTCTCACCTCAATTATAACATTATACTGTAATATGATTAGTAATATTAGTAATATTACATGTAATATAAAATATATAATTATAATGTCATATTATTATTAGCAGTAGTATATTGTATTGCATTATAATATTATCAATATTATATGTATATACCAGTGTTTCCCAACCAGTGTGCCATGGCACACTAGTGTGCCGTGAGCGATCCTCAGGTGTGCCGTAGGAAATTGGAATCTCCAATACCCTTTCTTCCACCTCCTGCTGAACACTTTTCCTTCTCCACTCGGGCTCCCTTCTTCCCAAGCTCGCTCTGCTTGCTTTGCTCTGGGGCGAGTCTGCGCAGTAGCGCCCGCATGGGTCACGCCTCCCTCCCCCCTCCCCTCCTGAACGCCCTCACGCTGCCCTCTCGGATCAGAATGGCAGCAGAAGCGGCAGTCTAGAAGAAAAAGTAAGTGTTCGGCAGGAGGGGGAAGAAAGGGCACAAAGGGGAAGCGAGAGGAAGAGGTCTCTGTCGAAAGCTGGCATGGGCAAACTTGGACCCTCCAGTTGTTTTGGACTCCAACTCCCACCAATCCCCAAGCAAACCCTTTCAGTATTTTCTGTTGGTAATGAGAGTTCAATATGCCAAGTTTGGTTCAATTCCATTGTTGCAAGAGTTCAGGATGCTCTTTGATTGTGTGTTAACTATAAATCCCAGAAACTGTAACTCCCAAATGTCAAGGTCAAACTCCACCAGTGTTCACATTTGGGCATATTGAGTATTCAGGCCAAGTTTGGTCCTGATCCAACATTGTTTGAGTCCACAGTGCTCTCTGGATGTCCGTGAACTATAACTCCAAAACTCAAGGTCAATGCCCACCAAACTCTTATAGTATTTTCTCTTGGTTGTGGGAGTTCTGTGTGCGAAGTTTGTGTCTTTCTGCCATTCCTGCCAGGATTTCTATGTTGAATTCATCGAAACAGGCCCAGGTTTGACACCGAGTGTATAAATACATTGTAAAAACATATTAACTATATGTATGACTGTGTTAGAGTGTCGTTTTGTGTCATTTTGGTTGGTGGTGTGCCCCAGGATTTTGCAAATGTAAAAAGTGTGCCGCGGCTCAAAAAAGGTTGGGAAACACTGGTATATACAATATATTATATAATATATTTTATATATTATATTATATTACTGAGTATTTGTGCCAAGTTTGGTCCAGATCCATCGTTGTTTGAGTCCACATTGCTCTCTGGATGTAGGTGAACTACAATTCCAAAACTTTTGTTGGTCGTGGGTGCTCTGTGTGCCAAGTTTGGTTCAATTCCATCCTTGGTGGAGTTCAGAATGCTCTTTGATTGTCGGCTAACTAGAAATCCTAGCAACTAAAACTCCCAAATTGTTACCGAACAATTTAGGACAGCGTGGCCCATAGGGGGCAGAGGCCCAGAAGTACCCCTAAAACGAGGATTTCAGCAGATCCTCTGGTGAAGTTTTAAAAACAAACTAAAAATCCCTTTCCCAAATGATCTCACCAAAGAAGTCTGGAAGAAGATGCCACTGAAGTCTTTATTCTTGTCAGCTGAGAAGGATGACCACTGCAGATTCCTTGTCGCAAAGCAGTCATAAATATACATTCAAACGTATGCCATTTTTATACGCTTTACAGAACTGTCAAATTCAAACTTTCCCACCCCTGCATGCTGTAGGCTTCATGATGATTGGTTGGAAACTTGGAAGCCAGCTGTAGCGGGAACCAATACTGAAACAGCGCCGCTTTCGCTTTGACGAATGGGAAGCGAGGGGCAGGAATGTTTGTTCAAAACAAGCAGCTGGAGTTTTCTTGATTAGATCATGTCCATATGTTAATGAAGATCCGAGGCCAAAGCAAGTCTTTTGTTCTTGGTGAAAAACAGGAATTTTCCCTTAACAAGCCTTCCTTGTAGGCAAAAAGCCTTGTAGATTTCCCATGAGAGTTTTCAGTCTTCTGGATGGTAAACAAATGAAATAGCTGTGTGTTGGTTTTCGAGGCCAGCAGTGACAGCCGGTTATGAAATATGAAAAATAGTTATGCCATACGTTCTATTTATTTATTTATTTATTATTTCACATTTGTCTGTCGCCCCCCAACGGCTCGGGGCGACTTACAACAGTTCGTAAAATACAATTGTCAGATAACTCATAAACCACAGTAATATCATTAAGATGGAAATACAATTAGAACAGTTGAAGCAACAAATGGAGTCGCAGTGGGCTGACAGCCAGGCGGTGGGAGCTGCAGTCTAGCTAACTCCGAAGGCTTGTTGGAACAGCAATGTCTTGACTGCTCTCCTGAACGGGAGGAGGCCCTGGGTGGCACGGATGCCGGCGGGCAGTGCGTTCCACATGGTAGGGGCTGCAACAGAGAAAGCCCGGCGGCGGGTTGCGGACAGATGGTAGGTCCTCACATTTGGGATGACCAGGAGGTTTAGCTCTTCGGAGCGCAGTGATCTGGTGGGATGGTATGGGACAAGGCGGTCCCGCAGGTACACTGGCCCCAGACCATGTAAGGCCTTAAAACTCAGGACTAACACTTTGAAGGCAATCCGGCATTCAATTGGGAGCCAGTGCAGTTCGCGCAGGATTGGCGTGATGTGGTGGCCAATCGACCCCGCCAGGACTCGCTGCAGCGTTCTGCACCAGCTTGAGTCTCCGGATTACCGACAGAGGAAGGCCAATGTAAAGAGCGTTACAGTAGTCCAGCCTCGAGATGACCGTGGCTTGGATCACTGTGGCTAAGTCGCGCCGGGACAAATAGGGGGCCAGCTTCCTCGCCTGGCGAAGATGGAAAAATGCTACCCTGCTGACGCTGGAGACGTGGGCCTCCATCGACAACAGGGGGTCCAAGGTTACTCCTAAGCTCTTAACAGAGGGCGACGGACATAATGTCACGCCGTCCAGGGTTGGAAGCTGAACATCCCTACAGCCCGGAGGACCCAGCCACAGGATCTCCGTCTTTGCCGGATTCACCTTCAACCTACTGGCTCTATAAACGTGGGACAAGGCTAATCTCAGAGGGTCTGGTGTTTATGAAACCAAAGGAGTCTTTGAAAAATGGGGAGAAGGGAGAGAACCTTCTCCAAAACCAGAAAGAGTCCTCTGTCATGCAAATTGCTCCAATGATTGGAATAAGGGTGAAGCTAGGAATATGGTTTCACCCTGATCTCAAAACAAACAGCTGGGTCTTTCACAAACATGTAGCATTTCTTCATATCATTTTACACATTGGGAGGGGGCAGGCATGTAGCCAGGGGGGGCTAAGGGGGCTTCAGCCCCCCCCTCGAAATTCTCAGGGTGGTCCGCGAAAAGGCCTTACTGGTACATTATTTAAACTGTTATGTTTATTCATATCATGATCTGATCACCATGCTCATTATATCTGACATTAATGGGGTTATTGGGATAACAATACAAAAGGTTTGCTAGGGTAGACCCTCTTCCACCCAGTCTCAGCCCCCCCCCCCCCCCGAACCAAACTCAGTCCCCCTGGCTACGGCCCTGGGAGGGGGAAAACATGCAGGAAAAGTACGTAGGAGGGTTTCAGGGGAATATCACCAATATCTCTTCATATGCAAGGGTTGGAAAGAAAGTCCATATAATCTAGAAAAGCATCACATTCACATGCTTTGTGGAAAGTCCATCTGTGTTCTTGGGAAAAGAGAAAAGTCCTTTTTGCTAATAGCCAGAGGAGAGTCCAAACACACGGAAGTCCTTGGGAAACTGTGTCTCTGGCCTGTCCGCATGCAACTCTGGGCACAAAGAGTCCATTGTTTCAGGTTAAGTGAGGCAAGAAAACAGAGAGGTAGAAATGGCTGGAGGTCTTTTGATGCCAAATCCCAGCCTTTTGTGCTAGAGATGCCAGACCCCATGTGCAGGAACGTTGGAATTCCCTGCTGCAGGTCAAACCAATTAGGATGCAGATGGGCTCTATCTAGGGTTGTCACTTTTTGATATAAGAAATAAGGGACATTTACCTAAAAATACGGGATTTTCCGCAAAAATAAGGGACACTTCATAAAAACTTGAAAATCAAACGTTAGGCAACCCTAACTATACTCCTTTTGATGCAGCCTTGGCTTTTTATTTATTTATTTATTCAATTTTATATTCCGCTCCTCCCTGCAGGCTCGGGGCGGATCACAGCATATAATAAAACATACAATAAAAAACATACAATAAAAGCACAGAGGCACATAGAAGAACAGGCATTGCTGAAGGAAAATCAACATGGTTTCTGCAAAGGCAAATCATGTCTTACTAACTTGTTAGAATTCTTTGAGGGTGTAAATAAACACATAGATAAAGGGGACCCAGTCGATATTGTTTACCTTGACTTTCAAAAGGCTTTTGACCAAGTCCCTCGCCAAAGGCTCTAAATAAGCCCTTCAGCCATGGAATCAGGGGACCGGTCTTGTCCTGGATGGGAACCTGGCTAAACTGTAGGAAACAAAGGGTGGTAATAAACGGACACTTCTCTGGGTGGAAAGTGGTGAGAAGTGGCGTACCCCAAGGTTCGGTTTTGGGTCCGTTACTTTTTAATTTATTCATTAGTGATCTGGATGTAGGAGTGAATTCTGAGGTAGCAAAGTTTGCAGACGACACTAAACTGTTCAGGGTAGTTAAAAATGAAACTGACTGTAAAGAGCTCCAGAAAGATCTCTCGAAATTGAGTGAATGGGCAACAAAGTGGCAAATGCATTTTAACCTAAACAAGTGTAAAGTCATGCACATCGGGGCAAAGAACCCCAACTACACCTACCAATTGATGGGGTCAAAGCTTTCCGAGACAAACCAGGAAAGGGATCTTGGGGTTTTGGTGGACAGCTCAATGAAGATGTCAACCCAGTGCGCAGCAGCAGTGAAAAAGCAAATTCTATGCTTGGCATGATCAGGAAGGAATCGAAAATAGGTCGGCAAATGTTGTATTGCCTCTCTACAAATCTATGGTGAGGCCACATTTGGAGTACTGTGTACAATTCTGGTCTCCGCACCTCAAGAAGGATATAACGGAACTGGAAAAGGTACAGAAAAGGGCAACAAGAATGATCCAAGGGATGGAGCGGCTCCCTTATGAAACCAGGTTGCAACGCCTTGGTCTTTTCAGCCTTGAAAGACGGCGTCTAAGAGGCGACTTGATCGAAGTGTATAAAATCATGCATGGGATAGAAAAGGTGAATAGAGAAAAAATATTTTCTCTGTCACACAACACTAGGACTAGAGGGCACTCCCTGAAGCTCCAAGGCAGGAAAGTTAGGACTAATAAAGGGAAATATTTCTTCACCCAGAGGGTCATTGGGTTATGGAACTCACTTCCAGAAGAGGTTGTGACAGCGGTCAGCCTGGACAGCTTCAAGGCAGGATTAGACAGATTCATGGATACCAAGGGAATCAGTAGTTACTGAAAAGGACATTCAAGTGCCACCTCGGAGTTGGTTAAGGTAGGCAGGATTTCCCTGGGTACTGGTTGTGGGAGGTCGGGAGCAGGTCAGGGTTTTGCCCTCCCTTCTGCTCGAGATCCCCGTGTACAACTGGGGGCCACTGTGTGATACAGAATGCTGGACTAGATGGGCTGAGGTCCGATTCAGCATGGCTCTTCTTATGTTCTTAACACGAGGAAGTGCATTAAGGGGTCGCGACATTAGGAAGGTTGAGAAACACTGCTCTAAGTCCTCCAGTGCAGTTTGATGGTCAACGTCTGGCCGTCCATGCAGTTGTAGTGCTTTCCAACATCCTTTTGGGGAACACCATCATTCAGCTGATTTAATTCTCCAAAAACGTTCCTTGAGGAAAAAAAACCCCAGAGTTGGTGAGTCAGTCTTTTGCCCTCTTTCAACAATTAAAACAGGGTATTGATACAAATACGGTCTGGCAGCTGCTTCAAAAGGTTTTTAATTGAATGATTATTGTATTAAATAACTGTTTTTAATGGAGCATGAACTTTTCAAATCGCGACTGGGGAGCCATGGAGGGCGCTGGCAAGTCTAGCAGGTATTAACAAGCCTCGGAAATTATGAAATCGTTTATAAGCATTATGATTTGAAACTTTGCCCAGCAGGACTCTCGGGCGGTTGGGTTCGGCACCGATTGAGAGGGCAGGAATGCAGGTCTTGGGTTAGCAAGTTGGCACAGCCATTGGAGAAGGGCAGGCTGTAGGGCAGTCTTTCCCAACCTTTTTACATTTCGATGAACTCAACATAGAAATCCTGGCAGGAATGGCAGAAAGACACAAACTTCCCACACAGAACTCCCATAACCAAGAGAAAATGCTATAAGCGTTTGGTGGGCATTGACCTTGAGTTTTGGAGTTGTAGTTCACCTACATCCAGAGAGCACTGTGGACTCAAACAATGTTGGATCAGGACCAAACTTGGCATGAATACTCAATATGCCCAAATGTGAACACAGATGGAGTTTGGGGGAAATAGACCTTGACATTTGGGAGCTACAGTTTCGGGGGGGGGGCTCGAAAGACCAGAAGTCTCCCTCTCACTTAGGTTGCCCCCTCCCTCCCCACTAGACTTGAATTGGGAGCAGGAGCCTCACTCACCACCTGCGCAGCTCCTCGAGAAAACCAAGAGAAAATGACACAAAATGACACTCTAACACAGTAATACGTATAGTTAATATGTTTTTGAATGTATTTATACACTCAGTGTGAAACCTGAACCTGTTTCGATGAACACAACATAGATATCCTGGCAGGAATGGCAGAAAGACACAAACTTCCCACACAGAACTCCCATAACCAAGAGAAAATGCTATAAGAGTTTGGTGAGCATTGACCTTGAGTTTTGGAGTTGTAGTTCACCTATATCCAGAGAGCACTGTGGACTCAAACAATGTTGGATCAGGACCAAACTTGGCATGAATACTCAATATGCCCAAATGTGAACACAGATGGAGTTTGGGGAAAATAGACCTTGACATTTGGGAGCGACAGTTTCTGGGATTTATAGTTAACACACAATCAAAGAGCATCCTGAACTCTTGCAACAATGGAATTGAACCAAACTTGGCGTATTGAACTCTCATTACCAACAGAAAGTACTGAAAGGGTTTGCTTGGGAATTGACCTTGAGTTTGGAAGTTGTAGTTCACCTACATTTAGGGAGCACTGTGGACTCAAATAATGATGGATTTGGACCACACTTGGCGTGAATACTCAATATGCCCAACCAGGCATGTAGCGGGGCCCAAGGGGCTTCATCCCCCGAAATTCTCAGGGTGGTCCGTGAGAAGGCCTTACTGGTACATTATTTAAACTGTTATGTTTATTTATATCATGATCTGATCACCATACTCATTATATCCCACATTAATGGGGTTATTGGGATAACAATACAAAAGGTTTGCTAGGGTAGACCCTCTTCCACCCAGTCTCAGCCCCGAACCAAACTCAGCCCCGAATCAAAATCCTGGCTACGGCCCTGTGCCCAACTATGAACACACATGGAGTGCCTTTATCAAGGTAGGTTTCTTAGGGTTTTTATACTTCAACACACTAAACTCTCCCCCCTCCCCTCCTGGAGGTTCCAATTTCCCACAGCACACCTGATGATCGCTCATGGCACACAAGTGTGCCCCGGCACACTGGTTGGGAAACACTGCCATAGACCAGTGTTTTTCAACCTTTTTTGAGCCACAACACATTTTTTACATTTACAAAATCCTGGGGCACACCACCAACCAAAATGACAGAAAATGGCACTCTAGCACAGTCATACATATAGTTAACATGTTTTTAAATGTATTTATACACTCAGTGTGAAACCTGGGCCTATTTTGATGAACACAACATAGATGGAATGGCAGAAAGACACAAATTTCCCACACACAACTCCCATAACCAAGAGAAAATGCTATAAGAGTTGATTATTTTACTCACTGTGGCAAGAATTATAATAGCAAGGAATTGGAAAATAATAACTAATCTTACACTGGAAGCTTGGTATAGGGAGATATGGAACGTAGCCTTAAATGATAAACTAACAATGGAAATGAAGGTATTCAGGGGGAAACGAATAGTTCAGATTTTGAAGCATACTGGTCGGTTTTTATTAAATACACTTTAGAGCAGGGGTGCTCAGAATGGTGATCAGGATCACCAGGGTGATCTTCAGGCCTCATCCTGGTGATCTTCAGGCCCCTGACCAGGTTTTTTGCTGTTGGTCCTCTTCACACGCCCCTGCACGCTGCAAAGAAGTCCTCCGTCGTTGCTCCTCCTTTGAGTTGGAATTCTCGGGCAGCTGTTGAAATGTTCACCACCAGAACTTTAGCAACACTGTAGAAGCAAAGCACCAGCGCCACCTAGTGTTCACCACCAGAACTTTAGCAACGCTGTAGAAGCAAAGCACCAGCGCCACCTAGTGTTCCCCACCAGAACTTTAGCAACACTGTAGAAGCAAAGCACCAGCACCACCTAGTGTTCACCACCAGAACTTTAGTAACACTGTAGAAGCAAAGCACCAGTGCCACCTAGTTTTCACCACCAGAACTTTAGCAACACTGTAGGAGCAAAGCACCAGTGCCACCTAGTGTTCACCACCAGAACTTTAGCAACGCTGTAGAAGCAAAGCACCAGTGCCACCTAGTGTTCACCACCAGAACTTTAGCAACGCTGTAGAAGCAAAGCACCAGTGCCACCTAGTGTTCACCACCAGAACTTTAGTAACACTGTAGAAGCAAAGCACCAGTGCCACCTAGTTTTCACCACCAGAACTTTAGCAACACTGTAGGAGCAAAGCACCAGCGCCACCTAGTGTTCACCACCAGAACTTTAGCAACGCTGTAGAAGCAAAGCACCAGCGCCACCTAGTGTTCCCCACCAGAACTTTAGCAACACTGTAGAAGCAAAGCACCAGCACCACCTAGTGTTCACCACCAGAACTTTAGTAACACTGTAGAAGCAAAGCACCAGCACCACCTAGTGTTCATACCAGAACTTTAGCAACACTGTAGGAGCAAAGCACCAGTGCCACCTAGTGTTCACCACCAGAACTTTAGCAACACTGTAGGAGCAAAGCACTAGCGCCACCTAGTTTTCACCACCAGAACTTTAGCAACACTGTAGAAGAAAAGCACCAGTGCCACCTAGTGTTCACCACCAGAGCTTTAGCAACACTGTAGAAGCAAAGCACTAGCGCCACCTAGTTTTCACCACCAGAACTTTAGCAACACTGTAGAAGAAAAGCACCAGTGCCACCTAGTGTTCACCACCAGAACTTTAGCAACACTGTAGAAGCAAAGCACTAGTGCTACCTAGTTTTCACTACCAGAACTTTAGCAACACTGTAGAACCAAAGCACCAGCGCCACCTAGTGTTCACCACCAGAACTTTAGCAACACTGTAGAAGCAAAGCACCAGCACCACCTAGTGTTCACCACCAGAACTTTAGCAACACTGTAGAAGCAAAGCACCAGCGCCACCTAGTGTTCACCACCAGAACTTTAGCAACACTGTAGAAGCAAAGCACCAGCACCACCTAGTGTTCACCACCAGAACTTTAGCAACACTGTAGAAGCAAAGCACCAGCGCCACCTAGTGTTCACCACCAGAACTTTAGCAACACTGTAGAAGCAAAGCACCAGCACCACCTAGTGTTCACCACCAGAACTTTAGCAACACTGTAGAAGCAAAGCACCAGCGCCACCTAGTGTTCACCACCATAACTTTAGCAACACTGTAGAAGCAAAGCACCAGCGCCACCTAGTGTCCACCACCAGAACTTTAGCAACACTGTAGAAGCAAAGCACCAGCACCACCTAGTGTTCACCACCAGAACTTTAGCAACACTGTAGAAGCAAAGCACCAGCGCCACCTAGTGTTCACCACCAGAACTTTAGCAACACTGTAGAAGCAAAGCACCAGCACCACCTAGTGTTCACCACCAGAACTTTAGCAACACTGTAGAAGCAAAGCACCAGCGCCACCTAGTGTTCACCACCAGAACTTTAGCAACACTGTAGAAGCAAAGCACCAGCACCACCTAGTGTTCACCACCAGAACTTTAGCAACACTGTAGAAGCAAAGCACCAGCGCCACCTAGTGTTCACCACCAGAACTTTAGCAACACTGTAGAAGCAAAGCACCAGCACCACCTAGTGTTCACCACCAGAACTTTAGCAACACTGTAGAAGCAAAGCACCAGCGCCACCTAGTGTTCACCACCATAACTTTAGCAACACTGTAGAAGCAAAGCACCAGTGCCACCTAGTGTTCACCACCAGAACTTTAGCAACACTGTAGAAGCAAAGCACCAGCGCCACCTAGTTTTCACCACCAGAACTTTAGCAACACTGTAGAAGCAAAGCACCAGTGCCACCTAGTGTTCACCACCAGAACTTTAGCAACACTGTAGAAGCAAAGCACCAGCGCCACCTACTGTTCACCACCAGAACTTTAGCAACACTGTAGAAGCAAAGCACCAGCACCACCTAGTGTTCACCACCAGAACTTTAGTTTTGTAAGTATTTTAGACCCATTTAGAACCATGATTGCCCAGGCCTAGTATTCAGCAGCAGAGTAGCCAAGCGCAAGGGCAGATGTCTTCACAGTGTCGGTTGTGATCCCTAGGTTGTGCCAGACAACTTTCATAGGATATTATTCGTATGGGTCAAAGTATATACAGTTCTGTAGGAGTAAATAACCCAATTTCAGTTGATATCTTGGAATATCCAGCCCAAGACTTGAAGGAGAGAATAGGAAGATATCTTTGTCTTGTATTATTCATAGAGTCTTGGTCAATGTTCTCCTCAGTTAAGAAACATAAACTTCAGAACTCAAAAGCAAACTCTGCACAAATTCCACAGCCGCCTGGCTCCATCTTTGTCTCTTCTTAAGTCCCAAAGGAAGGGAAACCGACACTAGAGCAGTGAAATCGCATTTCTTGAAGGACGACTCGCAACTTGAATCAATCCCCCTGCACCCACATGCGCACCTGTCTGTGAAATAAATGATGTGGGGATAGCCATGCGATGCACCTGAGCCGAGACAAGCAACCGAGGTTCCCTTCATGGAGCCATTGAAGTGGCATTAAACAGACAAAGACAAGCTCGCAGTCAGTTATCGGCCAAAAATGTAATGAAGAAACAAGTTGGCGGAGCAAAACCGAGTCATCCGGACCAGCCATGTGGAGAATTTAATTTCTCGCAGGTTCTCCGGCAATGGAGCGTCGCCATAATTGTGGTCCCGGCACCCGGGCGATCGCTGACAGCTCTGGTCCACTGAGGTGAGAGTCTGCCGTCACTCGCTGTCAGCGTCGAAATGCGAGCTGCGATGGAGGATACGCACGCTTGGAGGATCGGGAAAGAAACATATTCTGAGGACAGACCCATGGCTTACAAAATCCAAGACTGCCATTCTTCCAACTTGAGGTGTGATCGGTAGCCTTAGGTATGTGAGAGCCAGTGTGGTGCATTGGGTTGCATGTTGCCAGGGCCGGCCTTTACCATTAAGCGACCTACGCGGTCGCGTAGGGCGACATTCCCACCTGGGAGGGGCGACGCCCTGCCGCCGTGCCGCCGCTGCCAGCCGGCGCGCGGAACGGTGGGGGGGAAAGAGGGGACTCACGGGGCGGGTGCCCGGACCCAAGGAGGAGCAGGAGGGGGGAGGCCACGAGGGCGGCCCCCACGGAGACTCCCCGGCAGCGGCAGCAGCAGCAGCAGCGCCCCCGGAAGGGCCCGGAGCCAGAGGCGCATCTTCCTGACGTCACTTTGTTGCGCCTCTGCTGAGGAGGAAGGGGAAGAAGGCCTCGCCAGCCGCGCGCTGCAGAGACGCCCGGAAGGAGAGACGCCGTAGGGAGGGAAGGAGGAAGAGGCCGCCGCGCCTCCGCAGGGCTCCCTCCCTCCGGCGTCTCTCCTTCCGGGCGTCTCTGCAGCACGCGGATGGCGAGGCCTTCTTCCCCTTCCTCCTCGGCAGAGGCGCGACGAAGTGACATCAGGAAGATGCGCCTCTGGCTCCGGGCCCTTCCGGGGGCGCTGCTGCCGCTGCCGCCACTGCCGGGGAGTCTCCGTGGGGGCCGCCCTCGTGGCCTCCCCTCCCTCCTGCTCCTCCTCGGGTCCGGGCGCCGGCGCCGTGCGTCCCCTCTTCCCCCGTTCCTCTGCGCCGGCGCTCGGGAGCCAGCGCATGCGTGAATTTCTGCGCATGCGCGGGCGCAACCAGGAGCCGCGGGGGGGGGGGGCAAAATAATGTTCGCCTACTCCCCCGGAGAGCTCGGACCGCCCCTGCATGTTGGATTCGGGACTTTATCACTCAAGGCAGGTAATCGGACATTGCAGTTCAACAGTTACCTTTGGTGACAGTCCCTATCAAATGACACCATGTGGGTTGCTATTGAGGGGAGAAACTGAATAATAACTCCCAATCCCTTCCAGTCTGGCTTCCGCTTGGGGCAAGGGACGGAGACCGTGTTGGTCGCCATTTCAGATCAGCTTCGATGCCAACTGGACAAGGACGGTTCAACGCTGCTTGCGTTATTGGACCTCACAGCAGCTTTTGATACAGTCGAATACAATCTTTTGGCCCACCGCCTTGCCGTTGCTGGAGTCAAGGGAACAGCCCTGAAATGGCTCTTGTCCTTTCTCCACAACCGGGGACAGCGAGTGGAAAGGGGAGGTATGGTTTCCGAGAGGGCTCCACTTACCTGTGGGGTCCCCCAAGGTGCCAATCTCTCCCCTTTATTATTTAACATCTATATGCGACCACTTGCTGGTCTGGTCCGAAGCTTTGGGCGGGAATGTTATCAGTACGCTGACGACACCCAGCTCGTTCTGAAAATGGAAGGCCGACCGGACTCGGTACCCTCTTGTTTCCAACAGTGCCTTGAAGCCGTTACTGGTTGGCTGCGTGCCAGTAGATTGAGGGTGAACCCAGCAAAGGCGGAGATACTGTAGCTGGGCAGCCCGGTGGGCGGGGAGGTTTGACTGCCTAGCTTGGATGGTGAGGCATTATGCCCGACATCCTCAGTTTTTGACCCGTTGCTGTCGATGGAGGCCCAGGTCTCCACCATCAGCAAAACCGCTTTCTTCCATCTGCGGCAAGCTAGGAGTCTGGCCCCCTACTTATCCAGAGACGACCTGGCCACGGTGCTCCAGGTCTGGGGCCGCTGTACCTGAGGGACCGTCTCTTCCCCTACCAACCCCAGAGGTCACTTCGTTCCGAACAAATGAACCTCCTTGAAGTACTGACCTTCAAAGCAATCCGCCTCACATCGACCCGGCGCGGAGCCTTTTCTGTAGTGGCGCCGTCAATATGGAACACTCTTCCTAGCGGTGTGCAGGACCTTCTCTCCTTCCGCAAGGCCTGCAAGACTCACCTTTCCCGGCTAACTTTTGATTGCTAAGCTGGAAATCTCTTTTAAGCTAGTTTAATATTTATTTATTTATTTATTTCAGGATTTTACCCCGCTCTTCTCAACCCCCGAGGGGGGACTCAGAGCGGTTTACAGTACGGCACAATTCGATGCCACATCATACAGTATAAAACCCCAAAACAAATAAAATACATTAAAACACATAAAAATACAGTTCCATCAGCAACATACACAGTCATTCCAAGTTAAAAACAATATTCAATCCATAAAAACATTGACCCTCTTCATCCATTCCATTAAAATCCCCATCTAACATGCTGTTAGTGCTGGTGTGCAAACGCCTGGTCCCAAAGCCAGGATTTTACCTTTTTCCTGCATGCCAGGAGGGATGAGGTGGACCGTACCTCCATAGGGAGCGCATTCCACAGGCGGGGGAGCCACCGCCGAGAAGGCCCTGTCCTCGTCCCCACCAACCGCATTTGAGAAGTCGGGCGGGAGCGAGAGCAGGGCCTCCCGGATGATCTTAGGTTACGGGTGGGACGTAGCGCCGATGCGTTCGGACAAGTAAGCTGGGCCAGAACCGTATAGAGCTTTAAAGGTCAAAACCAGCACTTTGAATTGAGCCCGAATTGGGCGGGCAGCCAGTGGAGCTGACACAACAGGGGGTGGTATGCTCCCTATGTAGCTCCGTTAGTAATCTGGCTGCCGCCCGCTGGACTAATTGAAATTTCGAACTGTCTTCAAAGGCAGCCCACACGAGTGCGTTGCAGTAATCTATTCGGGATGTGACCAGAGCGTGGACGACCGTAGCCAGAATATGTTTGCTTTTACCTCTGTGTGTTTTTCCTTGAGTGTTAGCCGCTCCGAGTCCAAATAATAAATAAATAAATAACACTTGTGGTCTCTTCCAGGTTCCTGGATATAAGACCATAACTATGGGAAAAAAATCCTTGACAATTGCATTTCATTTAGCTGAGCAAATAATCAACAAACGAGGATGTTGTAAAATCCTAAGTCGGCCTATTGATTGAACATAGAATTAGCACTACTGTCTATATTTGACGCTCAAAGTGTAGATTTCCCTTGTAAGGAAATGATGACATTTATGGCGGTAGCACGCCGGCAGATTGACAATCACAACAGGAAAAACTGGAAGAGATATGTGAATATTTCATTGATTCTTTTGGTACGAACAAACACCTATTGACAACGAGACTATCAGTAAAACACAAACAAGGAAATCAATCGGTACATGGATGACTTCATCATGGAACGGTACAGCTTCATCGCGACCATTCCCGAGAAAGACAATATCGCTCTATTTATTTATTTATTTATTTATTTATTTATTTATTTATTATTGAGGCTTCTATGCCGCTGACTCCCGGGGGCTCGCGGCGGCTCACAAGAGCCAAAGGCATGAAAACAAAGGGATAAAACATAAAACAGTTAAAACAATAGCAATAACATTAAAACAACAGAGCAGCAGCAGATGCAGCAGTATAGCACATAAAAACACGCGGGCCTATTCACCGAAGGCCTGCCTAAACAGCTGAGTTTTGCAGGCCCGTCTAAACGGGAGTAGGTCCCTCAGGGCCCTGGTTCCGGCCGGGAGGGCGTTCCATAGCGTGGGGGCTATAACGGAGAACGCCCTCCGGCGGGTAGATGTCAAATGCGCCAACTTTATTGATGGTATTTCCAGGGAGTTGGCATCCTCAGACCGTAGTGATCTCGATGGGCAATAGGGAGTGAGACGGTCCCTCAGATACGCTGGCCCCAAGCCGTGTAAGGCCTTAAAGGTAAGGACCAACACTTTGAAGGCGACCCGGTGCTCAATAGGCAGCCAGTGCAGGTCCTGCAAGATTGGTGTTATATGGCAGCCTGCTGGAGCCCCAGACAGGAGCCGGGCGGTAGTGTTCTGCACCAGCTTGAGCTTCCAGATCGACGACATAGGAAGGCCAACGTAGAGCGCATTACAGTAATCTAGCCTCGAGATGACCGTGGCTTGGATCACCGTGGCCAGGTCGCTCCGGGAGAGGTAGGGGGCCAGCCTCCTTGCCTGGCGGAGGTGGAAAAAAGCAGCCTTGCTGACCGCAGAGACCTGGGCCTCCATGGTCAGCTGGGAGTCCAAGTGGACACCCAGGCTCTTCACAGACGGCGCTGGGTGTAGCGCCGCACCGTCCAGGGTCGGAAGCCGGGCACCCACCCCGCCCGGGCGGCCCAGCCACAAGATCTCCGTCTTCGCCGGATTCACCCTCAACCTACTGGCTCGCAGCCATCCAGTAACGGCTTCAAGGCAGTGCTGGAAATTATCGGGGACGGAGCCCGGCCTGCCCTCCATCCTCAGAATGAGCTGGGTGTCGTCAGCGTACTGGTGGCAGACCAGCCCATAACTCCGCACCAGCTGTGCAAGCGGCTGCATGTAGATGTTAAATAACAGAGGGAGAGAATGGCCCCTGTGGGACTCCACAAACTAATGGGGAGCCCTCAGAGACCACCTCGCCCCTCCTCACACGCTGAGACCGCTGGCGGAGGAAGGAGGTCAGCCATTTAAGGACAGTCCCCCTCACTCCAGCCATGACTGAAAGGTTGTGCCTTGTCAAAAGTCACCCTATGGCAGTGTTTCCCAACCGCTGTTCCACGGCACACTACTGTTCCGTGACGGATCATCTGGTGTGCCACGGGAAACGTCTCTTGCCTTTCTCCCCCTCCTGCCAAACTCCTGCTGCTGCCGCTTGGGAGGGGGTAGGAGGAGGAGGAAGAGCCGGGCAGCGGCGAAGAAAAAGAAGAAGGGGCTGGGGCGCCGTCCCCTTCAGCCATTTCCCCAACCAGCCTCCAATCAAGGGAGGGCGGGGAACGGAGGCGGAAGTGGAAGTGCGCTTGTCTGGGTGCATGAGCAGTAGGTCCCAGGGGTGAAGGAAGCAAAGGAGCCAGCTGCTTCCGGAGGCGCCCCGGCTCGACCCTGCTGCGTCCCAGATGAGGACCCGGGGCGCCCTTCCCCTCGCCCCCCCCCCCGAAGCCCCTCAGGGAGGAAGGGCCCCAAACGGGAGAAGGGGCCTTCCTTCACGGGGGGAAAGGGTCGGGGCCTGGCAGGAGGACCCTCGGAGGAAGGAAAGGCAGGCGGGATTCCGTGAGGGACTCCCTTGCCAGACTTCCTCAGCCTTCCTCCCAAATGTCAAGGTCTATTTCCCCTGAATTCCATCTGCATTTCAGTACTTTCAGTAGTTTCTGTTGGTCATGGGAATTCTGTGTGCCAAGTTTGGTTCAATTCCATTGTTGCGAGAGTTCAGGATGCTCTTTATTTGTGTGTTAACTATAAACCCCAGAAACTGTAACTCCCAAATGTCAAGTTCTGTGTGGGAAGTTTGATTCCATTCCATCATTGGTGGAGTTCAGAGTGTTCTTTGATGGTGGGTGAACTATAACCAGGGCCGGCCTGACCTTTTCCGGGGGAGTACGCGAAGTAAATTTTGGCGCCCCGCCGCATCATGCAGCCGCCGCCGCATCATGCCGCCGCCGCTGCCGCCGCCGCTTCCGCACACACCTCCCGAAGCACGGACTGTAGTTGCTTCTGGGCATGCGCAGAAATGTCTGTGCTTCGGGAGGCGTGCTGCAGCCTCCCGGGCACTACGTTTCTGGCGCATGCGCGAACGTCTGCGCATGCGCACTGCGGCCCGAGCGCACCTGCGCGCTGGCTCCAAAAAGCAGGCGCGCTGGGACTCAGTGCCCATGCACAGACATTCGCGCATGCCCAGAAGAAACTACAGGCGCTGGGCATGCGCAGAAATGGCTGCGCGGCGGCACCGGGCGGCGCAGGGGCGGGGCGCGAAGCGAGGTGGTGCCGCGGCGCCCCTCCCAGCTGGTGACGCCCCGCCCAGCCGGTGGCGCTCTACGCGGCCGCTTACATCGCGGAATCGCTGGGGCCGCCTCTGACTATAACTCTATGTTGTGTTCATCAAAACAGGCCCAGGTTTCACACTGAGTGTATAAATACATTTTAAAACATATTAACTATATGTAATACTGTGTTAGAGTGTCGTTTTGTGTCATTTTGGTTGGTGGTGTGCCCCAGGATTTGGTAAATGTAAAAAGTGTGCCGCGACTCAAAAAAGGTTGGGAAACACTGCCCTATGGATTCCTATGGTAATCACCCCTTAACAAAGGATTCTCCAAGGCAGTAAGACATCACACCTTAAACTGCCAGCCATTAAATGCTAATCAAGGTGGCCAATGGAAACATTCACACCTACCTCGAACAGACAAGAGTTCTATCTCCCATCATGGACATCCCACAGATATATAAACCCCATTTTCCTAGTTTCCAACAGACCTCACAACCTCTGGGGATGCCTGCCATAGATGTGGGCAAAACGTCAGGAGAGACACGTTTGACACGGTCGACCACAATCTACTGATCCACCGCCTGGCCATGGCTGGAGTGAGGGGGACAGTTCTTAAATGGCTGACCTCCTTCCTCCACCAGCGGTCTCAGCGCGTGAGGAGGGCGAGGTGGTCTCTGAGGGCTCCCACTACTCTGTGGGGTCCCCAGGGGCCATTCTCCCCTCTGTTATTCAACATCTACATGCAGCCGCTTGCACAGCTGGTGCGGAGTTATGGGCTGGAGTGCCACCAGTACGCTGGACGACACCCAGCTCATTCTGAGGATGGAGGGCAGGCCGGATCCATCCCCGATAATTTCCAACACTGCCTCGAGGCCGTTACTGGATGGCTGCGAGCCAGTAGGTTGAGGGTGAATCCGGCGAAGACAGAGATCTTGTGGTCGGGCCGCTCGGGTGGTGTAGATGTCCAGCTTCCGACCCTGGACGGTGTGGCTATGCCCATCGCCTTCCGTTAAGAGCCTGGGCTTGTCGGCGACCCGAAGCTCAAGCTGGTGCAGAACACTGCCGCCCGGCTCCTGTCTGGAACCCCAGCAGGCCGCCACATCACACCTGTTTTGCAGGATCTGCACTGGCTCCCAATCGAGCACCGGATCTCCTTCAAGGTGTTGGTTCTTACCTTTAAGGCCTTGCATGGCCTGGGGCCAGCGTACTTGAGGGACCGACTCACCCCACACTGTCCCCGAGATCACTACGCTCCGAGGATGCTAATTTGTTAGAGATACCCCCGCGAAATCAAGCAAACTGACATCTACTCGCCGAGGGCGTTCTCCGTTATAGCTCCTACGCTGTGAACGCCTCCCGGCTGGAACGCGGCTGCAAGGACCTGCTCCCGCTTAGACGCGCCTGCAAAACTTATTTGTTTAAGCAGGCCTTGGTGAGTAGGTCCTGCCCATGTTCCGCTTAGCCACTGTCCTGGGGTGCCACGTAGCCCAATGTCTGACCTGGACCTGGGGGTTTTGTATTCTGCTGTTTTAACTGTTTAATTGTCTTAGATGTTTTATCGCATCGCTTGTGTGTAGTTGTACCTTCGGTTCCTGTGAGCCGCCGAGAGCCTCAGGGAGTCAGCGGCATAGAAGCCCGAATAATAAAATAATAAATAAATAAATAAGAGAATGCTTCTGGAACATGGCCAGACAGGCTGGAAAACACACAACAACCCAGTGATTCCAGCCATGAAAGCCTTCGACAATACGACAATACGATTCCCATGGTTTTTTTGAACCCTGGTCTCACAGAATCTCAATATTTCACCATTGTGCTTCTGGAAAGGTGTGAGTAGCCGGGAGACCCAGCGAGTGGATCCCTTATGCATGGGAAGATGGTCTTGGGTGAATTTTTTCCACGGACCTCACACTCATCTTGACATTTTGGGCTAGGTGGAGGATAGTGACGTGGCGATTTTCCAAAATGGGGACCTCCACTTGCTGGATGGTGTGTTCATCAATAGCAGAGTGGGGTCAGCCTGGAATTGGAGCTGTTTGCACCGAAGTCCGACCACATTGGAATTGGTGATGCCAGTTCTTGACTACGTCATATGACAGGGAATCCTCACCAATCAACCTCTTTCATCTCATCCAACATCTCCTCTCGTGTGCGGCCAGGCCCGGATTACCCATAAGGCCAGGCTAGGCCATGGCCTAGGGGCGCACGCCGAGGGGGGCGCAGATCACGGACTCCCCCCCAAAATAAAATGTTGAATCAAATAAAAACACAACGGCGCATGGAGATGAGGAAGGAAGCCGCTGCTCCTGGGCTGCCTCCGCCTCATGCCGCTCTCTCCCGCCGCCAGCTGGGGCTCCAAGCTGTTCGTGGAGGTCACTCTTGGGCCGCCGGCAGCCTGTGGCTTCCCCGCCTCGCCTCCTCCGCGTAGCAGCATCTGGGGAGAAGGAGGAGGAGGAGAAGAGGACGACAACGAGGAGGAAGAGGAGCCGGAGCCCCACCGCCACACACGCCCCCAGGCAGAGCCCCGGTGGGATTTAATTGGGGTGCAAAATTTATTTATTTATTTATTTATGGCATTTTACCCCGCTCTTCTCAACCCCCGAGGGGGGACTCAGAGCAGCTTCCAAAAGGCACAATTTGATGCCTACATCACAATCTGTTATATAAATGGGTTCACGTCATGTGATGTATACCTCAAACAAAGAAACCATACAACGCAGAAACACATTACTTGCCAACAGAAATAGGCCTCAAGCAAGGTACGTTTGTAGCAAAGAAACTTTGCCCCCCAAAACCTAAAAGGCCCCCAAAACAACGAGTAAAAATAAAACTACCTTTACCAGCATCCTCCGGGGCAGCCAAAGACTCACCCAGCCTCTACATTCTGAACAACATGATTGGCTGCCAATAAGGGTGGATTTGCATAACTGCTGCACTGGCCAGCCAACATGAAAATTCGATCCATAATAAACTGCCAATCCCCAACACAAACACCCAAATCACTTCCAACCGAAAAATCACAGACCACGCCCAAAATTGACAGTAAGGCTTCATTAACTTGATTTCCTAACTAGCCCTCACTTACTGGGAAGCTGTTTACGCCTAAATTGACAGTAAGACTTCATTAACTTGATTTCCCTAACTAGCCCTCACTTACTGGGAAGCTGTTTACGCTCTGAATTGATAGTAAGGCTTCCATAACTTGATTCTCCCGACTAGGCCTCAGCTCATTGGACATTGTGTATGGCCTGAATTGACAGTAAGGCTTCATTAACTTGCTGTTCATAACTAGGCCTCAGCTCATTGGACATTGTGTATGACCTGAATTGACAGTAAGGCTTCATTAACTCGATTCTCCCGACTAGGCCTCAGCTCATTGGACATTGTGTATGGCCTGAATTGACAGTAAGGCTTCATTAACTTGCTGTTCCTAACTAGGCCTCAGCTCATGGGACATTGTGTATGGCCTGAATTTACAGTAACCTACCTTGGCACACAGAGCCCCGACCATGCATGATGGGACTTGAAGTACCACCATGGAAAATGGATTTGTAGTACTTCAAACCCATCATTCCCCCACAGACCACTGTGGCCCAGAACCAAGACCAATAAAGACCCAACTTGGCACACCATGCCCCCCATGACCCACACTCCATCCAACTGCAGTTTAGAGGAAGGCACACCGTGGATGATTGGACTTTCTCGCATCTCCTAAAAAGGGCACAGCAACGCGTGCCGGGTACAGCTAGTCGCAGTATAAAAACACAATATAAAACCCTCCAGCATTCGACACTAAAATACATTAAAATACAATTATATTCACACATCCTATGCATCCACCTATGTTAAAAACAAGCATTGAGCCCTATTCACCAACTTTCCATTAAACTACTCAAGTGCTGTCCTGTGCTACTATGCGAAGGCCTGGTCCCACATCCAAGCTTTCACTTTTTTCCTAAATGTCAGGAGGGTTGGAATTGATCGTATATGTCGCTAGGGAGCATTCCACAGGCGGGAGCCACCACCGAGAAGGCCCTCTCCCTCGTCCCCACCAGCCGCACCTGGGAAGCGGCGGGAGGCGAGAGCAGGGCCTCCCGGATGATCTTAAAGTACGAGGTGGGACGTAGCGGCAGATGCGTTCGGACAAGTAAGCTGGGCCAGAACCGTATAGAGCTTTAAAGGTCAAAACCAGCACTTTGAATTGCCCCAGGTGGACCGGGTGCAGCCAGTGGGCCGACACAACAGGGTAGTGGTATGCTCCCTGTATGTAGCTCAGTTAGTAGTCTGGCTGCCGCGTTGGATGGTGTAATTTCTGAACTGTCTTCAAAGGCAGCCCCACGTAGAGCACATTGCAGTAATCTATTCGGGATGGGACCAGAGCGTGGACGACCGTAGCCAGATCAGACTTCCCAAGGTAGAGGGGAAAATGTACCTCGACCCAGAGGCCACCAAAGGTAAGCTGGGCATCTTCACCATCCCCTGTTGCGGCGAGAGGGCTCCAAATCCACCGCCTTAGGTTTAGGGTACGAGGCGAAGGGAGAGGGAAGGTGGGGGTCGGGGCACTGGTGGGGTGGGGGAGGGGGAGCAGGCCCTGATTGGGCAGGAGGGAGGGAAGCGTGACCTGAGGGTGGGTCGCCTGGAGAGGCGGGAGGCTGCTCAGTCTCGGTTTCTCGGCTCTCAAGGTGGAGGTTTTGAGGTGAAAGGGTCGTGGATTGAGCTTGGGGTGAGAGGAGGGGGATCAGGCGCCGCGTGTTGTGCTCCCTCCAGCCAACCTCTACCGCTGCTTTTTCCTTCAGCGGCTTTCTCTGCTTTTAGTTTCAAGAGGAAGACAAAACATAAATCTCAACTGGCCAATAAAACCTCTTGACAGTTCACTTTAGGATTAGGGGGTCCCAGAGAGGGAGGGAGGGACAGGAGAGAGCACAACACGCGGGGGCGTAATTCCAAAGTGTGGCCTAGGGAGCAAATTGTGTTAATCCGGGCCTGTGTGCGGCTTTGCAAGGAAAGGAACTTGAGGACTGCTCTGGATTCTACCGGGTTCATTCTCAAACCTCCCACCACTTCAGCACCTGTAACATCAAGACCGTTCTCAGTTCTGGGTTGGGAATTAGTACGTCGCCTATAGAGACTTCTATCATTACACATGTGCAGTTTTGGTGTCCTGTGATAAATAGAAGTGGGTCAGGGAAAATCTTTTATGAATGCCCCTCGTAGGTGATGGAATAATAATAATTATTATTATTATTATTATTATTATTTGGACTTGTATGCCGCCACTCCCCGAGGGCTCGGAGCAGCTTACAAACATATAAAAGCATCATAGGAGTAAAAACAACATATTAAACTAGACCAATAAAAATTTTCCAGCTTAGCAATCAAAGGCTAGCCGGAAAAGGTGGGTTTTGCAGGCCTTGCGGAAAGAGAGTAGGTCATGCAAGGCCCGCACATCACTTGGAAGGGTGTTCCAGATTGACAGCGCAACTACAGAAAAGGATCTGTGCCGGGTCAAATTGCTTTAAAAATTGGCATTTCCAGAAGATTCAGTTGTTTGGACCGAAGTGACCTCTGGGGTTGGTAGGGGAAGAGACGGTCCCTCAGATACAGCGTCCCCAGACCATGCAAAGCCTTGAAAGTTAACACCATCACCTTCCAGTATCTCCGTCTTTGCTGAATTAGCCTCAATCTGCTGGCCGCAACCAACCAGTCACGGCTTCAAAGGCACTGTTTTGGAAACAAGGAGTGCGGTGTTGGTCGGCCTTCCATTTTCAGAGCAGGCTGGGTGTCATCAGCGTACTGATAACATTCCGCCCAAAGCTTCGGACAGACCAGCAAAGTGTGGTCGCTATAGATGTTAAATAATAAAGGGGAGAAAATGGCACCTTGAGGGACCCCACAAGTAAAAGTGGGGCCCTCGGGAGAACAAACCACCCCTTTCCCTCTCTGCCCCGTCACACCAGAGTCTGTTTTAAAATTAAAACTGGCAGATGTGTTGTCCTTTCTACCTGGTGGACTGCAGAGGCGCTTGCTGAAAAAAGCTAGGTGGTCTGTAGCCCAAAAACACTCAAATTAAAGTTGAAAAACCAAACAGTTTATTTAGTAACAAAGTCTTTTTGTAGGACTTGGCACAGCTTTTATGGTTGCAAAAAAACAGACTGGAAATGCCTTGAGTTGTTGCTCAAAAGATTCCCACTGCTTCCCTTTGGATGGCAGGAAACCCGATATTTCCCACCTGGTCCCTAGGTGTTTTGGTTGAAGGGAACCACTCCTTCCCCCTCCAAACCTAAGACCAGTCCAAAGGTGACCTAAAGCTGGGCTGGTAACCAGATGTCTATCTATACACAGCATGCAAAGCCAGTCTGCAAGGTACATAAACTCATCTGGCTCCAGCACTCCCCAGCTAATGGTCAAGCAAATAGCAATCAGCAGGTCCAGCATGCAGGTTAGCATGCAGGTTAGCACCAGTAAGCACCCAGGTAAGCACTCAGTACTTACGGGTGACCCTTTGAACCAATCCTGGCTGGCAAAAAACACATCTGAATTCCTTCCCTCTCTAGAAAACTGCAACACTTTCTAAAATGATGCCAATCCCAGGAAGAAAAAGGGGCGGACACCAACTAAAAGATACATTTGCAGAGCTTTAGGTGGCAAATTCTGCACCAGGCTGCAACCTTGCTAATAATTAACAGGCAAGGTGTCAGTGTGCCTGGAACAGTCCCAGGAAAGATGCAAAAGGAAAAATGCTTGCCCCTTTTAAAACCAAACTATGGGGCTATGCATATGAAGCGTCTGGAGGACGTCTGGAGGGAGAGAGAAGGGGACAGGAACACCCTCGCTGCTGTGAGGTCCAATCGGTTTGTGGAGAAGGACAACTGGAAAGGGATTGGAGTTATTATTCCATTTCATTTAGGGCTTTTGTTGAACTGCAATGTCCGTTTACACCAGCAACCCAATGCCCACACCCCGCCCTCTCCGCATACACCCTTAAGAGCTGCAACGTACTGATAACTTTCCCGATTCCAGCCCGATGGAACTTTTGCTGAGCTGAACTTGGGCCTCCAGCAAGTGAGGATGTCGAGACATGTAGATGTCCCCACCCACCGGGCGGCCCCAGCCACAGTAAATAATAAAGGGGCCTAGAGTGGCGCCACGGACCAAAAATTGCGCCCGCGAGGGACCCCATAAGGAGAAGCAAGTAAGTGGAGACCTGCTTCGAAACCATACTGCTCCCTTGGCGTCACTCTCTGTCCCCACGGTTGGACAAGAGCCATTTCCTTTTCTTCCACCCTCCTCTGCCTCAGCTGTTCCCTGACTCCAGCATTGGCACACGCATGTGGTGGCGCGCGAGGCGGTGGGGTGAGTGAGGTTGGCCAAAATATTGTAATCACCCTCAAATCTACTGGCACACAGCCAACCAGTGGCACGAAAGCTGCCGTGAGTCAACGTCCATTCCATTGAACCAACAAGCAGCACTGATCAGGCAAAGAGCCATTCCAGGATTACTCCAGCATAAGGCCACCCTCCAGGCCATGGCCTCCCATAAGGCCACCCTAGGCGGCACTTTTGAGGGGGCAGCAGATCTGGACCCCCAATTAAAAAAATCCCAAAAAATTATTTTAAAAATCGATTTAAAAAAAAAAAAAAGAAAGGGCGCATGCGCGGCCGCCCTTGCTCTGCTCCCCTCGGCTCTGCTTTAGGAGGGGAGGATCGGCTCCACCCCTGACTCCGCCCCTCCTCGCCGGCACGGGCCGATCTGCCCTCCCTCCCTAAAGCCGGCCTGAAAAGGGCATGACGACGCAAGGGAGGAGAGGCAGCGGCGCAAATTCTCTCCGCCTCCTCCTCCCTGCCTAGGCGATGCCAAGCCAGGGAGGCGGAGAGCGCTGCGCGCCACCGCCCCTCCTCCCTTGCATCATTGCGCATGCAAGGGAGGAGGGGTGGCGCGGGACTCTCTTTGCCTCCTCCCTGGCTTGGCGTCGCCAGGCAGGGAGAAGCCGCTCACCGCCCCTCCTCCCCTTGCGTTGTGCCAGCCCGCCAAAAATGGGTGGGCGGTGTGCAGGACGCGCGGCGGGAGGGCGCCTCTTTCTCCTCCTCGCCCCACCCTCCTTCCTTCAATCCGGCGAGGGGGTGGGGGAGGGGCGGAGCCGGGGGTGGGGAGGGGCGGAGCCGGGGGGGCAGACCCTTTGGCCTTGGACGGCAAAAGGGCTTGATCCGGGCCTGGCGCTGATCCATCCTTGTCCAGTTTGTCAGATTATTGCATTTTGAATAGCAATTCATGAGTCAGCACAAGATATATTTTGCAGTTTGAGATGACCTGCAGTGTGACATGTTTGACACCAGATGGCGCTGTCTCAAGACTGCTAAATGGAACCTTGAGGAATGTCAGTTACAAAGTGACAGTTGGGATTTGTCAGTTGGGATTTAATATCTGTGAGGAAAGGATGTTTAGAAAGGTAGCTGTGATGGCTGTTGTTTTTTTTGATGTTTTGCCAGTTATTGTTAAATACAATTCAATACAAAGTTATATATTTACCTTGTGAATTGAATGAGAGTTTCATTATTCACTCGAACAGAGACTGGAGTTTTTGGGCCGATGGGGAATTAAACTTCTATATTTCTGTTGCCTATCCGCTGTGACATAAATACTCAACGCCGAAGACAGTTGGCATCTAAGCTGATCTGAAATGGCAACCCACACAGTCTCCGTCCCGTGCCCCAAGCGGAAGCCGGACTGGAAGGGATCTAAACTGGCTGTGTCCTCAAGGAACCGCTGCAGTTGAGCCGCTACCGCCCTCTCAATCGCCTTGCCCAGGAACGGGAGGTTCGATACTGGGCGGTATCTCATCCACTGTCTCCCCAATATAGGATCCTAGCAATATTTATTAAGTAAGCTTCTGTACTTGGCATATGCCTTGATAGCTGGGTTGGTGTGTGTCAGTTTTTTAATTTTTCATTATTTTTAATGTAGTTTCATCAGCATGCCAGAGAGATCCTAAATTGAAATATCTGGAGTGCTGGAAGTTCATCATCTTTCTTTCTGCCTCTTCCAGTCTTTTAATGCTCGGCTCTCTTAGGCATTACTCAGATTTCGAGGCATCTTTCAACGTTAGCAGCTAATTACATTTCTTCTTTATCTTGGAAGGAAAATATTTTTAATGACATTATTCATTTCAAGTTGCAACCAAACTGGGAATGTTAGGCCAGGAGTGTTCCAAAATATCACATGTAAGAATACATGAATGATCCATTAATTTTTTTATTTTTATTTTTATTTTTAATTTATTTTTATTTTTAATTTTAATTTTAATTTTTGTTTTTAGTACTTATATTCTGGCCTTCTTACCCTTCTTACCCTTCTTACCCTGTATATGTGCATATTACAATGCACATATATATTTATTTTATTTATTTATTTATTTTATTATTCGGGCTTCTATGCCGCCGACTCCCTGAGGCTCGCGGCGGCTTACAGGAGCCGAAGGGCACAGTAAAATACAGGCAATAAGCAGTTAAAAACAATTAAAAACAACAGCAGTACAGTAATTAATAACACAGTTAACACAATGAACAGCACATCATCCTCAGAAGAACGAAGAGATGGCGGGGCATGGGCAGGACTTACTCACCAAAGGCCTGCTTAAACAGGTATGTTTTACAGGCCCGTCTAAACGGAGCAAGTCCTTCATAGCCCGAGTTCCGGCCGGGAGGGCGTTCCACAGCGTAGGTGCTATGACAGAGAACGCCCTCCGGCGGGTAGCAGTCAGCCTTGCGAGTTTAGCTGAAGGTATCTCCAGGAGATTGGAGTCCTCAGACCGAAGTGATCTCGGAGGGCAATATGGGGTGAGACGGTCCCTCAAATACGCTGGCCCCAGGCCGTGTAAGGCCTTAAAGGTGAGGACCAACACTTTGAAGGTGATCCGGTGCTCAATTGGCAGCCAGTGCAGATCCTGCAAAACAGGTGTGATGTGGGCGCCAGCTGGCGTGCCAGACAGGAGCCGGGCGGCAGTGTTCTGCACTAGCCTGAGCTTCCGGGTCACCGACAGAGGAAGGCCAACGTAGAGCGCGTTGCAGTAATCCAGCCTTGAGATGACTGTGGCTTGGATCACCGTGGCCAGATCATTCCGGGAGAGATAAGGGGCCAGCCTCCTTGCCTGTCGCAGATGAAATAAAGCGATCTTGCTGACCGCAGAGACCTGGGCCTCCATGGTCAGCTGGGAGTCCAAATGGACCCCCAGGCTCTTTACGGAAGGCGATGGGCATAACACCGCACCGTCCAGGCTCGGAAGCTGGACATTAACATCACCCGCGCGACCCAGCCACAAGATCTCCGTCTTCGCCGGATTCACCCTCAACCTACTGGCTCGCAGCCATCCAGTAACGGCTTCGAGGCAGTGTTGGAAATTATCGGGGACAGAACCCGGCCTGCCCTCCATCCTCAGAATGAGCTGGGTGTCGTCAGCGTACTGGTGACACTCCAGCCCATAACTCCGCACCAGCTGTGCAAGCGGCTGCATGTAGATGTTAAATAACAGAGGGGAGAGAATGGCCCCCTGGGGGACCCCACAGAGTAGTGGGGAGCCTCGGAGACCACCTCGCCCCTCCTCACACGCTGAGACCGCTGGTGGAGGAAGGAGGTCAGCCATTTAAGGGCTGTCCCCCTCACTCCAGCCACGGCCAGGCGGTGGATCAGTAGATTGTGGTCGACCGTGTCAAACGCTGCCGTGAGGTCCAATAACACGAGCAGCGCAGACCCGCCTTGGTCGAGCTGGCAGCGGAGTTGGTCTGTGATGGAGACCAGGACCGTCTCCCTCCCGTGCCCCGAACGGAAGCCGGACGGGAAGGGGTCTAGCCATGTTGCATCATCTAAGAAGGACTGCAACTGCTCCGTTACTGCCCTCTCAACTACCTTCCCCAGGTACGAAAGGTTCGACACTGGTCGGTAGTTGAGGGAACCGCAGGATCTAGTGACGGTTTCTTCAGTAATGGAGCTACCACCGCCTCTTTTAAGCACTCTGGAAAGACTTCTTGCTCAAGGGAGCTGTTTACGATGTTCAACAGAGGCCCACGTAACCCCTCCAGGCAGGATCTAACAAGCCAGGAGGGGCACGGGTCGAGGGTCCAGTGGCCGAAACCGGTCGAGGGTGGGCCCGGCGGAGGGCCACGGGGTCTCAAGTTCTCTTACTGTGTCAACCGTGTATATATGGCAAACATTCAATCCCATTTAGATATACAACATATAGCTGCAGAGCTATTTGGGCTGGAAGTCAGCCTGAAGAAAACGGAAGTCTTCTACCAGCCCGCACCACAGGAAGAACACCATCATCCCCACGTCAGCGTAGGCAAATCTGTGCTTAAGTCTGTTCAGCAGTTCACTTTCCTGGAAAGCACCATCTCTTCAGATGTCAAGATTGACAAAGAGATAGAACACAGATTAACAAAGGCATATCGTGAACTTGGAAGGCTTCAAAAAAGAGTCTGGAGCAACAAGCACCTGAGGCAAAGCACCAAAATCAGTGTGTTCAGAGCTATCGTACTGTCTATTCTCCTCTATGGGTATGAAACATGGGTCACCTATTGCCATCACCTACGACTCCTCGAACGCTTTCATCAGCGCTGTCTTCACACAATCCTAAATATACACTGGACCGACTATGTGACGAATGTTGCTGTCCTTAAGCAAGCAGGGATCACCAGCATTGAGGCCATGCTATTGAGAACACAGCTACACTGGGCAGGGCACATCTCTAGGATGGAGGACCACCGCCTCCCAAAGATACTACTCTATGGTGAACTCGCCATGGGTCAGCGCAAGAGAGGCGCCCCCAAAAAGAGATATAAGGACTCCCTGAAACAACATCTCAGGCTCGGCCAGAATGATCACCAACAATGGTCCACCCTGGCCTCACATTGGGAGGCATGGAGATGCACTAATGTTGTGGCCGCTTTCGAGAAGACATGCCGAATGAGTCTCGAAGAGAAACGACAACGCAGAAAGAACCGCAACTTGGAAACAACATCACCCAAGGAGGCTTTCTGCTGTGCTTTCTGCAACTGAACTTGCCTATCTCAGATTGGCCTTTTTAGTCATCAACGCGCTTGTAAAAAGCATGGGATGAGTCCTTCCTAAGAATCTTTGTTCGCGAAGTAATGCCGAGAGAGAGACAATGCACATATTTATAAGAACATAAGAACATAAGAAGAGCCATGCTGAATCGGACCTCAGCCCATCTAGTCCAGCATTCTGTGTCACACAGTGGCCCACCAGTTGTACACGGGGATCTCGAGCAGAAGGGAGGGCAAAACCCTGACCTGCTCCCGACCCCCCACAACCAGTACCCAGGGAAATCCTGCCTACCTCAACCAACTCCGAGGTGGCACTTGGATGTCCTTTTCAGTAACTACCGATACACTTGGTATCCATGAATCTGTCTAATCCTGCCTTGAAGCTGTCCAGGCTGACCGCTGTCACAACCTCTTCTGGAAGTGAGTTCCATAACCCAATGACCCTCTGGGTGAAGAAATATTTCCCTTTATTAGTCCTAACTTTCCTGCCTTGGAGCTTCAGGGAGTGCCCTCTAGTCCTAGTGTTGTGTGACAGAGAAAATATTTTTTCTTTATTCACCTTTTCTATCCCATGCATGATTTTATACACTTCGATCAAGTCACCTCTTTATCGCCGTCTTTCAAGGCTGAAAAGACCAAGGCGTTGCAACCTGGTTTCATAAGGGAGCCGCTCCATCCCTTGGATCATTCTTGTTGCCCTTTTCTGTACCTTTCCAGTTCCGTTATATCCTTCTTAAGGTGCGGAGACCAGAATTGTACACAGTACTCCAAATGTGGCCTTACCATCGATTTGTAGAGAGGTAATACAACATTTGACGACCTATTTTCGAGTCCTTCCTGATCATGCCAAGCATAGAATTTGCTTTTTTTCACTGTTGCTGCGCACTGGGTTGACATCTTCATTGAGCTGTCCACCAAAACCCCGAGATCCCTTTCCTGGTTTGTCTCGAAAGCTTTGACCCCATCAATTGGTAGGTGTAGTTGGGGTTCTTTGCCCCGATGTGCATGACTTTACACTTGTTTAGGTTAAAATGCATTTGCCACTTTGTTGCCCATTCACTCAATTTCGAGAGATCTTTCTGAGCTCTTTACAGTCAGTTTCATTTTTAACTACCCTGAACAGTTTAGTGTCGTCTGCAAACTTTGCTACCTCGAATTCACTCCTACATCCAGATCATTAATGAATAAATTAAAAAGTAACGGACCCAAAACTGAACCTTGGGGTACGCCACTTCTCACCTCTTTCCACCCAGAGAAATGTCCGTTTATTACCACCCTTTGTTTCCTACAGTTTAGCCAGGTTCCCATCCAGGACAAGACCTGTCCCCTGATTCCATGGCTGAAGAGCTTATTTAGGAGCCTTTGGTGAGGGACTTTGTCAAAAGCCCGTCATTTAGACATACAACATATATAGATAGACATAGAGGCAATTTAACATTCCAGCTTTTCCCGGCTTCATGAGGGTACGCTCGGTTCCGGCCACAGGGGGAGCTGCTTCTTCACCATTCACTTGTGACACTGGGTCCTTTGATGGAGTACTTCCTCATTCTTCGACATGCTCCTGACGTTTTTTATGGCATCGTAAATTTGTTAAATTAGCCTCTCTGCATAAAACAGTACCTACCTTTCCTACTTGACAAATGCAACTGTCTTTTGGGTTGCATAGGTTAACAGCAAGCTAGACTATTAATGGTTGGAGCTCACTCTGACCCAGGCTGACTTCGAACTCATGACTTCTTGGTCAGTAGTGATTTAATGAAGCTGGCTACCAACTAGCTGTGCCACAGCTTGGTCTTCAGATAAACAGAGGAAAAGGCTCTGGCACCTTAGAGATTTGGGATGTTGGAATGCTGGCCAATCCATGGTCCATCCTCCCTCAAACTGCAC
>JARBWK010000284.1:0-39388 GCA_030556195.1 Anolis apletophallus | reverse complement strand
AACACAACATAGATATCCTGGCAGGAATGGCAGAAAGACACAAACCTCCCACACAGAACTCCCATAACCAAGAGAAAATACTATAAGAGTTTGGTGGGCATTGACCTTGAGTTTTGGAGTTGTAGTTCACCTATTTCCAGAGAGCACTGTGGACTCAAACAATGTTGGATCAGGACCAAACTTGGCATGAATACTCAATATGCCCAAATGTGAACACAGATGGAGTTTGGGGAAAATAGACCTTGTCATTTGGGAGTTACAGTTTCTGGGATTTATAGTTAACACACAAACAAAGAGCATCCTGAACTCTTGCAACAATGGAATTGAACCAAACGTGGCATATTGAACTCTCATTACCTTCTTTCCTCCTCCCCCCCCCCAAGCAGCAGCAGGAGTTTGGCAGGAGGGGGAAGAAAGGGGGGAAGAGAGGTTTTCCCACGGCACACCAAGTGATTGCTCGCGGAACACGAGTGTGCCACGGAACAGTGGTTGGGAAACACTGCTATAGCTCTCTGTGTGTGAATCATATATAACTCTATGTATGGCTGGATGGCTCTTTGTCAGGAGGGCTTGGGCAATGTTTTCTTGCCCTGGCGAAGGAGGTTGGACTGGGCGGCCTTAAGTATTTTCTGCTGGTCATGGGGGTTCTGTGTGGGGAGTTTGCCCCAATTCTGTCGTTGGTGGGGTTCAGAATGCTCTTTGATAGCAGGTGAACTATAAATCCCAGGAACTACTACTCCCAAATGCCAAGGTCTATTTCCCCCAAACTCCATGTGTGTTCATATTTGGGCATATGGAGTATTCGTGCCAAGTTTGGTCAAGATCCCTCATTGTTTTAGTCCACAGTGCTCTCTAGATGTAGGTGAACTACAACACCCAAACTCAAGGTCAATGCCCAAGCCTTCTAGTGCTTTCTGTTGGTCATGTGGGTTCTGTGTGGGGAGTTTGCCCCAATCTGTCATTGGTGGCGTTCAGGATGCTCTTTGATTGTAGGTGAACTATAACTCCCAGCAACTACAACTCCCAAATGACAAAATCAATTTTTCAGTGATTGTCACTCCTTGCGTTATTAGGTGTCTTGTGGCCAAATTTGGTGTCAATTCATCCAGTATTTTTTGAGTTACGTTAATCCACAAACGAACATGACATTTTTATTTATATACTAGCTGTACCCGCCACGTGTTGCTCTGGCCAACCTTCCCTCCCTCTTTCTCTCCTTTCTTTTTCTCATTCCTACCTCCGTCCCTCTTTCCTCCTATTTCTTTCCTTCTTTTTCTTTCCTTCCTTCTCTTCCTTTTCCCTTCCCCCTCTTTTCTTTCCTCTTTCTCCCCTTTCTTTCTTCTCCACCTATTCTTGGGCTGCAACTCCCAGCAGTCCTCCTGATCAGTCAATCTACCTACCTACCTATCTCTGTCTAGTCTATCTATCTTATCTATCTGGAAGATTGCTGGGAGTTGTAGTCCAGGAATAGGAAATTGGAAATACGCAGGGATGGGGATGCTCTCAAAGAAATCCAAGGAGAAGAGAGCTTGCAGCTTGGGAGCAGTGCATTTGGATCCTCCTCCTCTCCTAAATGGCCAGGGGGAGTGGTTTTTGTGCATGCGCTGTAGCATCTTAGCTTCTTTGGGGGTTAAGTCCCTTCCGCTGTGTTTTTCAGTGTTTTTATGAGTGATGGTCACTCGTTGGCCTGAGAGGTGTCTTGTGTCCAAATTTGGCATCAATTTGTCTAATAGTTTTTGAATTACGCTAATCGCACAAACGAACATTACATTTTCAGGGCGGTTTACAGACCATGGCAAATTCGAAGCTACATTACATCTCTCTCGGCATTACTTCGCGAACGAAGATTCAGGAAGGACTCATCCCACGCTTTTTACAAGCGCGTTGATGACTGAAAAGGCCAATCTGAGATAGGCAAGTTCGGTTGCAGAAAGCACAGCAGAAAGTCTTCTTGAGTGATGTTGTTTCCAAGTTGCGGTTCTTTCTGCGTTGTCTTTACACCTGCCGTTTCGTCCCTCGCCTATCGCTACAGGGCTTTTTCGGAAGTTGGATGTGTCCTTCGAGCCTGTGCAATAAATTTTTCTGGTGGAGCTGGTCTCACCCTTTAAACCAGAGGTTCTGTCAGGATTGGGAGATCTGAGCTTAGGAGAAGTTCAGGCTCCCAACCTGTCATGAGATTGCACCGACCTTTGCCCCAGTTATTTGGTGACCTTGGCTCCAGCTGCATAGAGCCTGTGCTGAGTCAAGTGGGAGTGACGTAACTTCCAGATGTATGCGAGGCTCCGGAGGGAAGTGAGGTAACTCCTCCGAGCTTGGACATTGGACAATTGGACTCATAACGCTGACTCATGGGGCCATGAGGTCACATCCCTTTGGACTATGGGATATGCTGAATCACCGGACATGGTGCAACCCTGCTTGGACATTGCATGGGCAATGGGGAGGGGCTCGGGGTATAAAAGGTGTGTTTGGGTGGCGGGACGGTGCTTTTGCTTCACATGTGTCGTACCTACAATAAAATCGTGTTGGACTGTGCTACAACCTACGCGTGGTCTTTACCGAGTATTGAAGAGTCGTTACAGAAGCAAAAGCCCTTTTTCAACTATCCCAGCAATGGAGAGGTTGGCTTGGAGAGAGGAGGAGTATATCGATGGATGGGATTCAGCCCCCGAAGAAATCCGGCGTACCATGGAGTGGGATTGGACCACCCTTGACCAAGTGGGGTGCCCGGATGAGTGCCGTGAGATGATGGAAGGTGCGGCTGGCCAGGAGGATGAGTTTGGAGAAGGGGAGCGACTGTGGGAAGCTCAGGTGAGCTTGGAAGTGGCTCGCCGAAGGAGAGAGCGCTATGGCCCCAACCAGGCAGAGGTTTGGAGGGCTGGAAGGATCGGAGGAACCGTTCCGAAGGACTGGTCGGTTCGAGGGGATCCGGATGTGTGCGGGACCAGGGAGACTGGGCCGAAGGACAGGCCAGCTCAGATGGAGGGCCGGAGGGCCGGTGGGATCGTGGAAGCTGTTCCGAAGGACTGGTCAGCTCAGGCGGATCCAGAGGTGCGTTGGCCCAAAGAGACTGTGCCGAAGGACAGGCCAGTGCAGATGAACCTGATGGAGGGTGGTAGTGAAACCACGGAACCTGCATCACCTTCAGAACTGGAAGTGATGAAGTGTAAGATGGAAGCTATGGAGCAGACCATGAGAAGAATGTCTCGGGCCATGTCCCGAAGAGAGGCGATGGAGTCCATGTGGAGTGCCCCGGGAGGAGGAGACTTCACTTACTATTCCTGGATGGATGGTGGAGTATCGGTTGAGCGTCCTAGATCTCCCTTGGGAGTGTGGACTGTTGGTGGCCATCCAGGAGGAAATCCGGCTCAGATGAGGTGCCCGGCGCAACCGGCTGGCATGGGAAGAGGTGTTACCAGACCAGAGGTCCCTCAAGGGAGGGAAGTGTTGTCCCAGGAGTTCGGGGCCCGTATGAAGAAAGAGCCATTACGGGTTGAATTTGAAGGAGAAGCCTGTAAAGTGGCCTTTTTTGCTGCTGCGGTGCAAGACCATATGGAGGACTACGGTCACCTTTATCCCAGCGACAGCAGCCGAGTGCGGGCCATTGGAGCAGTGTTTAGAGGAAGGGCAGCTGAATGGTATGTCCAATGCCATGACCGCCGGGACCCGTGTTTAAGATCTGTGAAAGATTTTTTGCAGGCGATTCGGAATAGGTTTCGAGATCCGTTGGAGAGGATTAAAGCCAAGGAAGCGCTGCGCTGCCTGACCCAGGGATCCCGGTCCGTTACCGAATATGCGGAAGAATTTATGGGGTTGGCTGGGAAGATTGCTGAATGGTCCCCCGCTACCCTACTTGAGTTGTTTAAAGACGGATTGCGGAAGGAGATCCTTGAGTGGTGTCTGCATCGGGATGATCCTGGCGACGTGGATGGGTGGATCCAGTTAGCCGGCAGTGTGGAAGGAATCCTGGCCCAGGTGCAGCGGCGTCGTTTCCAGCCTGCGAGATCCCGGGGGTCCAGTCGTGGTGCGGTGGAAGGGCGATTCCGAGGAGGAGAGCCTAGACGGGGTGGTGACAACCGATCCGGTGTTCCGAGGAGGCCAACCATGGGACGGGGCCTTTGTTTTATATGTTCTCAACCCGGTCATTTTGCGTCCCAATGCCGGCAGAGGCAGGTGCTGGAGCCAGTGAAGGTGGCCTCTGCTAAAGCAGCAAGTGGGGACAATGATGATAAAAAAAGTATTGGGGTGAGCTCTAATATACAATGTACCTTGGGATTGTATAAAGGGGATAAGATTGTGGAAAGGAAAGCCTTAGTAGATTGTGGATGTTCGGAGAACATTATGTCCCCAAAGTTGATAGGAGAATTGGGTGGGGGGACAAAACCCTTAGAAACGCCCTTAACTTTTGCTCAGTTGGATGGGTCTTTTATTGAGGGTGGCCCGTTCTCTGTGGGGACTAAAGATTTGAAGGGTCGGGTGGGACCCTGGGAGGGGGACATTGATTTTGTGGTAGCCCCCATTAAAGGGCATGAGGTGGTGTTGGGGATGCCATGGCTAGAGCAGGCGAACCCCAAGATTGATTGGAAGACGGGAATTGTACAATGTGCCCCTAATAAAGAAAAGGAGGGTAAGAGTGAAGTGCAAGGGGTGCCTGCAGAGTACTGGGATTATGCGGATGTGTTTAATCCAGTTTTAGCTCAGAGTCTTCCCCCTCTGCGCAATGTGCAGTGTAGTATAGAGGTCAAGGAGGGAGCTGTTTTACCTAAGCCCAAGATATATGCTATGACATTGAAAGAGAAGGTGGCTTTGAGGGAACAGATAGACGGGTATTTGAGTAAGGGGTTTATTCGAAGGTCCGAGTCTCCCATTGCGGCCCCAGTTTTGTTTCGTGAAAAGAAGGATGGTAAGTTGCGGCTGTGTATTGATTATAGAGGGTTGAATGCTGTCAGTACTACCAATTGTTATCCCTTACCGTTAATCAAGGATTTGTTAGGTCAGTTGGGAGGTGGTAAGGTTTTTACCAAGTTGGATTTGATTGACGCGTTTCATATGGTGAGAGTGAAGAGGAGTGATCAATGGAAGACTGCTTTCTCTTGCCCCCTCGGGTTGTACGAATGGGTCGTAATGCCATTCGGTTTGGGGGGGGGGGGCTCCCGGTATTTTCATGCAATTAATAAATGAGGTGTTGCACCCCCTTTTGTATAAGGGGGTGTTTGTGTATTTGGATGATATTGTGATTGTGACGCGTACCAAAGATGAGCATGTTAGTTTAGTGAGAGAGGTGTTGGAGAGGTTGCGACAAGCAAGTCTGTATGTGAAATTGAGTAAGTGTGAGTTTGGCAAAGCTCAGATTGATTTTCTGGGATATAGGATTAGTGGGGATGGAGTTGCAATGGATCCGGCTAAGGTGGAGGATGTGTTGAATTGGGAAGCTCCGCAGACTCGTAGGCAGTTACAGGCTTTCCTGGGGTTGGCCAATTTTTATCGGACTTTTATATCGGAGTTTTCGGGAATAACCCTCCCGCTTACGGAGTTATTGAGGACCAAGGGTAAGGGTGAATCAAAGAGGACTAAGTCTCCAGGTGCTAGGCTGGATTGGACGAAGGAGTGTCAGGAGGCGTTTGTGGCGTTGAAGAAAGCTTTCACTGAGGGGCCTTTGTTGATGCATCCGGATGTAGAAAAGCCCTTCGTGGTGCAGTGCGACGCGTCTGCTTGGGCTTATGGTGGAGTGTTATTGCAGAAGGATGAGCGAGGCAGATTGAAGCCATGTGCTTATTTTTCGAAAAAGTTTGGAGAGCATGAGCGGAAGTGGCCCGTCTGGGAAAAGGAGGCGTTTGCTGTGCGGAATGCTTTGCAAACGTGGCGGCAGTTTTTGGAGGGTGCTGCTTTCCCATTTGTGGTGATGACTGATCATCAGAACCTCCAGTATCTGAGAAACCCCCAGAAGTTGTCTCCCAAATTGGTGAGGTGGGCTCAGTTTTTTGCTAGGTTTGATTTTCGGCTGCAGCATATAAGGGGCAAGGAGAATGTGGTGGCTGATGCTTTGTCTCGGTATCCGAGTGTGGGAGAGAACGAGTTGCATAAGTCCGGAGAGGTGTTTGCCAGGGAGCATTGGGGTCTGGCTGTGCAGACCAGATCCCAAACGGCGTGTGAGGTTAAGAAGGAAGAAGGAGTGGTAGACGAATGGAGTTTGGAGTTGCAGAAGGGTTATATAGGTGATGTATGGTTGCAGAGTCATGAGAAGGAGTGTAAGTCATTGGATGGTTTATGGATTATGGGAGGCAAGGTATATGTCCCTCAGAGTATGAGAGAGAAGGTGCTGAGGTTGAACCACGACCATAGATCTGCTGGTCATTGGGGGGTCACGAAAACTCTTTTGGCTTTAAAGAAGAGATATTGGTGGCCAGCCATGCGGGCTGAGGTGAAGAAGTATGTAGAAGGTTGCGAAATGTGTGCTAGGAATAAGGTTCCCTCTGCGAAGCCGCAGGGGTTGATTCAAGTGGTGGTTACTCCTGTGAGGCCGTGGACGCATGTCAGTACGGATTTTGTGGGGGAGTTGCCCTCAAGCCGGGGTTACAAGTACATCTGGACTGTATTGGATATGTTCTCTAAGCAGGCCCATTTTATTCCGTTAAAGGGGTTGCCTAGTGCGGAGAGACTGGCTGAGCTGTATATACAGCATGTGTACCGTTTGCATGGGTGCCCGGAGCAGGTTTTGAGTGATCGTGGGGTCCAGTTTACCGCCCAGTTTTGGGAGCGGTTTTTGGAGATGTTGGGGGCTCAGAGGCGTCTGATGACTTCTTATCATCCTTGCTGCAATGGCGGCGTGGGGAGGGCTCAGAAATCATTGGGGTCTTATTTGCGTATTTTTAGCAACAAGGAACAGAATAATTGGTCCGATCTGTTGCCTTATGCTGAGGTAGCCTATAATAGTTCGGTACACTCGTCCACTGGGAGATCTCCTTTCGAAGTGGTCTATGGTCAGGAGGTGGCTCCTTTGCCCCAGCTGTTGGAGTTGGGGGGGGGGAGGAGAAGGTGGAATGGAGGATGCGGGCGCAGGAGAATTGGAAAGAAGTAGCAGCGGCTTTAGGGAAAGCACAGCGTTCCTACAAATTGTTTGGAGACCGGAAGAGGCAGGAAGGGGAGGAGTACAGTGAGGGGGACTTGGTGTGGCTGTCAACACAAAATCTGAAATTGGGCTATCCCTCAAAGAAATTAAGTCCGAAGTACATTGGGCCTTTCAGGATTAAGAATGCAGTAAATAAGGTCTCATATACCCTTCTGTTGCCCAAGAGTTTAGGGAAGGTTCATCCCACATTTCACTGTAGTCTTTTAAAGAAGTATGTGGGACCTTTTCCTCCTCCAGATTGAATGTATTTTGTCTTTTAGGGGGAGGACGTGGTGGAGGAGACCGTTATGTCAGGATTGGGAGATCTGAGCTTAGGAGAAGTTCAGGCTCCCAACCTGTCATGAGATTGCACCGACCTTTGCCCCAGTTATTTGGTGACCTTGGCTCCAGCTGCATAGAGCCTGTGCTGAGTCAAGTGGGAGTGACGTAACTTCCAGATGTATGCGAGGCTCCGGAGGGAAGTGAGGTAACTCCTCCGAGCCTGGACATTGGACAATTGGACTCATAACGCTGACTCATGGGGCCATGAGGTCACATCCCTTTGGACTATGGGATATGCTGAATCACCGGACATGGTGCAACCCTGCTTGGACATTGCATGGGCAATGGGGAGGGGCTCGGGGTATAAAAGGTGTGTTTGGGTGGCGGGACGGTGCTTTTGCTTCACATGTGTCGTACCTACAATAAAATCGTGTTGGACTGTGCTACAACCTACGCGTGGTCTTTACCGAGTATTGAAGAGTCGTTACACTTGTATGTTGCTATGGCCCCGCGCAGGTGTTGTTATGGCCAGCAGTGGGCAGCTAGACTGTTCAAGTACTCTCACCGTGAAGCTGTGGGGGCCACAGAAGCGCCCCACCCAGGAGTTGTAAGGCAGCAGGGCCAAGGAGGTGTTGCTATAGTTGGCAGTGGGCAGCGAGGCTGTTGAAGTATTATTATTATTATTATTTCGACTTCTAACCCGCCACTCCCCGGAGGCTCGGGGCGGTTCACAAGAAGCATAAAAGCGAAAAGTACAATACACAAAGGAACACACAATACACTATACAATAACACAAGGAGGGAGGGAGAAAGGGATATAGGGCCGATCAACCACGGGTCCAAGTAGTCATAGAATCATAGAGTTGGAAGTGACCTCGTGGGCCATCCAATCGAACCCCATTCTGCCAAGAAGCAGGAAAATTGCATTCCAAGCACCCCCGACAGATGGCCACCCAGCCTCTGTTTAAAAGCTTCCAAAGAAGGAGCGTCCACCACACTCTAGGGCAGAGAGTTCCACTGATGAACGGCTGTCACAGTCAGGAAGTTTTTCCTAATGTTCAGATGGAATCTCCCTTCTTGTGGTTTGAAGCCATTGTTCCATTGCGTCCTAGTCTTCAGGGCAGCTCCCTCCTCCCTAAGACTTCCCCTCACGTACTTACACATGCCCCTCATCATGTCTCCTCTCCGCCTTCTCTTCTTCATGCTAAACATGCCCCAATCTTTAAGCGGCTCCTCATAGGGCTTGTTCTCCAGACCCTTGATCATTTGAGTCACTCTCCTCTTGGACACATTCTAGCTTGTCAGTTGTGGTGCCCAGAATGGGGCACAGTGTGATTCCATGTGTGGTCTGACCAAGGCGGAATAGAGCATGGGGAGCATGACTTCCCTGGACCTAGGCACCATGCTCCTATTGGTGCAGGCCAACGTCCCATTGGCTTTTTTTTGCCATTGCATCACATTGTTGTCTCATGTTCAACTTGTTGTCCACGAGGACCCCAAGATCTCTTTCACACGCCCGCATGATGTGGGACTGAGATTGGCCCATCATCATCATCATCATCACCAGGAGGAAGGGGAGGAACAGCAGAAGCATTAGCTCAGTATTATTATTATTATTACTATAGAATTGGAAGGGACCCCCAAAGGCCATCCAGTCAAGCCCCCTTCTTTCTGCCAGGCAGGGAGATAGAATTACTATTCTATTCTACATTACTTATTTATTATTTACGTCATTTATATTCTGCTCTTCTCACCCCGCAGGGGACTCAGGGCGGATCACAACGCACATATACAGGCAAACATTCAATGCCATTGACATACAACACATATAGACAGGCATAGAGGCAATTTAACATTCCAGAAATCAGTTAAATTTAGCCTCCCTACAAAGTGGTACCTAAATTTCCTTTGTGACCGATGCAACTGTCTTTCGGGTTGCAAAGGTCGACAACAAGCTACACAAATTGGTCAAGAGCTCACTTCGTCCCAGGCAGGCCTTGCACTCATAACCTCTGGTCAGTAGAGATCTTATGCAGCTGACACCCTGTCAGCTACACCACAGTCCCGGTGCATTATTATTATTATTAGGTGTAAAGAAGGTGGGTTTCTGGGGCAGGGAAAGAAGGGAGCCCTGTTTTGAGGAGTGCAGGAGCCCCAGGACCGAACAGTTACCGGGATTTGCTGGAGACAGGTAGAAAGAAGAGAGAAAGGCACAGGGGGCAAAGATAATACAAAGAGTCCAAATATAAGGGTAACGCACTGTAGTGCACAATAGTCTTGTTCATTTGTATGGCATCATTAGTTTTGGTTTAGTTTCATTTGTGCCCCTGCCCCCCCAAAGGAGCTGTTTTGTTCCATGTCTGAAAGAATGAAAGTTTTCAGACCATTGTCCAGTATTGGCAGGCTTCCCAGGCACCCCTTCTCCTCAGTTTTATGGCTAGAGGACTAAGAATCCCCACACGTGGAGGGCAGATCTATTCGTAGCCCACCTAGTTTTGTAGCGTTTGGGTCATTCCCCCAATTTTGGGGGATTTTTTTCTTTCTCTAAATAAAGTTTCTTTAAACCAGGGTGCTCACACCTTTTCAGCATGCGAGCTACTTCTAAAACAAAACGATCTCCCTCCCCACGACTCAGAGAGCCACAAAAGTAAAATATTAGGAAATGTATTTCAGTGAGAGCCATATAATATATTTTAAGACTGAATTCAACTAAATGTGAGTCTAATAAGCCCCTGAATTTATTCATAATAATAATGATGATTATAATATTCATTAAGCCTCTGCTAATAATAATAATAGTAACAGCAACAACGACAGGCTCCTAGAGTAGAAGGAGACCTCCAAGGGCCATCCAGTCCAACCTCCTTCTGCCGTAAGGGAAAAACACGCCGGCAGCACGTGGGCGGCGTCAGGAGCCTGCGGGGCAGGACTGAGCCTTCCTCCAGCCCTGCCTGCGATCTACCAGGATGCCCTACGTGATCTACCAGTAGATCGCGATATACCTAATGAGCACCCCTGCTTTAAACTATTCCCTCTTTCCTCCTGCTGGCCCCACTCTCTTAACTTCTCCAGGAGCAGCAGCAGAAGGCAGGGCAGGGCAGAGAGCGCCAGTCCTTCCTTCCTTCCAAAGGTCAAAGATGCTCCACACACCACACACACAGCCCAGTGCCCAACCCCACGGTTTTTAAAAAAAAAAATATATTTATTGGGGTTTTTCCATAAACAAACAAACAGTGAAAGTGGGGGAACAGTCTCAGGGACAGGACAGTAGGAAAAATAAAGGAGAGGCTGAGTATGGTGATGGGAGAGGGGGTAGAGGGAGTGGGAAGGGGGGTGGTGGTGCTGGGGAAGGGGGGGGCAGAAAGGGGTAAGGGTGGTGGGCGGTGAAGGAGGCTGCTTGGTCCGGGTTCTGGGAAGGCTAGTGATGGGTAATGGTGATGGGAAGAGATAAAGACAGGAATAGCTTGCTTCCTTCTAGGGTCCTTGTTCATGGGTGCTCCTTCGTGTTCTCTTGCAGTCTCCCTCCTTGTTGAGCTGGTCACTTCATTTTTACAGGTCTTCTTTCTAGGCTCCTTTTTCCTTCTTTTTTCCTTCCTAACCCTCTGTATCTGAGAGCAATCTGTTGTTTTTAGCTTTTGTCCTTTTGAAAGAACTTTTGTTTTTCCTGCAGCCTCAAAATCTTTCCAGCGTTTGATGCCCATTGTCCGTTCCCTGTCTTCCAGCGTAGCCGGACCCGTGCCCCTTCACGTCCTCCAGCCTCCATCTAGCCGTTCTCCCTAGGCGATTCGAGGCCTTCCGTGTCCATCCCGGGATGCCACATCTCGTAGGCCTGAAATACGCCTCAAGAGAATAAGGGCAGCTTTTCTTCAGATTATTCTTCCTTTCTTGCTGGGTTGTTCCTGTCCAGCCTCTCTTCCTAGTGGGCTGCGTCCCATTCTTTTTTGCCGTCCTTCTTAGCTGCATCCCGGCTGGGGTTTTTGGGTGTTGCAGTGACCTCTTGGTTCTTCCCCTCTTCTCTTTCTTGGGGAGCAGAGGTGTTAGGGCTCTTCGAGGTCATTCCTGCAGCATCCAGCAGGTCTGCCTCCCTACTTCTGGGGTGTGGTCCTCTTTCCTCTGATCCTGCCCACGGCTTTACGTTCTCCTTCCTCTCTCCTCTCCACCTGCACATATTGTTGCGCTCTCCCTTGACCAGGGGGCGTCCTCTCCATCCTCATAGAAGATCGGCAACCCTGGCCCTGTAGGGAGCGCCTCTTCATTTGGTTCTGATCTTTCCTGTAAGGGATGCCCCGGTTCGCGCCCATTTGGTCTTCCTGCCGGGACAGCATGGCATCCATCCTCCATGAGGGAAGCCGTCTTGGGCCCTCCTATCTTTCGCAGCTCTGCGAGACATCCCCCAGAGTTATTTCCTCCTCTTCTGATCCCTCTTCCTGTCTCATCCTCCGCTCTTTTACTCTTGAGGTGTACATTTTTTATTTATTTGTTGTTTGTTTACTTGTTCAGTTATTCACTTATTTAGAATGCCTTTCCTCCCTCCCCAACCCCACGGTTTCACTTCTTTAACTGGTGGCAGTGGGGGGATTCCCTTCCCGTCCCATCATTTTTGGCAGAGGGGCCCAGAGTAATGTCCAGGGTGGAAGAAATCATCATCATCATCTTTATTTGTACCCTGCCACCATATCCCCAAAAGGACTCTGGGAGGCTCACAGAAGCCCTCCAAGTGCCACACGCAGACAACAATACATAAGTATAAATACAATGACATAAGTATCCTCAACAGCACATTAATAATTGATAAAATTATTAAAACCAGTGGAGCTGGCGCAGCAGAGGGGTTGTATGCTCTGCATGCTCTCCGATGAGCAACCAGGCTGCCGTCTGCTGGATGAGTTGGAGCTTCTGAGCAGTCTTCAAAGGCAACCCCACGTAGAATGCACTGCAGCAATCTATTCAGGATGTAACGAGAGCGTGGATCGCAGTGGCCATGTCGGACCACTGCAAGGGCGCAACTGGCACACAAGTTTTAATGGTGCAAAAGCTCCTCTGGCTACCGTTGGGACCTGAGGTTTGAGGCTCAGCGGTGAGTCTAGGGTCACTCCCAAGCTGCAAACCCGTGTCTTCAGGGGAGAGTATCCCCGTCCAGCACTTACCTGATCCTCTTCTTCAGGGGCCAAGTTTCTCCTCACATTGGTATTGAATGGTTCCTTCTGAGATACCGCTTCCTGGTCTTTGGTTTGTTCATCTTTCTATTTTTTCTGAAACATTGAATTCCTTTTGTCCATAGGCTCCTCTGGAGGCTTTTAAACAGAGGCTGGATGGTCATCTGTCGGGGGTGCTTTGAATGTGATTTCCCTGCTTCTTGGCAGAAGGGGGTTGGACTGGATGGCCCACCAGGTCTCTTCCAACTCTATGTTTCTCTGATTCCAGAACCCTGTTCTTCCTCCTCCAGGGCCAAGCCTGCCCTCTTCAAATTGGTATTCAATTGTTCAAGCATTGTATTCGCATTATTGATCATTCCATTCACTATTTGCATCCGTCTAATGTGTTTTTCCTTCATTTTAAACAAGTTTATTTATTATTTGTTGGTTTACCATCATTATATCCCACCTTCTCAACCCTGGAGAGGACGTCTTGTGAAAGTACATGTGGCCTATTTATTTATTTATTTATTTATTTATTTATTTATTGCCCATTGGGTGTCATATTTCCACCTGGCCTTCGGAGATTAGGTCACCAAATGAGAAACCATTTCCCCATGTGACCCTTTGTCTTTGACACTACTCCTGTTATCTCCCCTGAGTTTTTTTTAAACATCTTATATGTTCATGTGGCCTGCGCTATCGGTTCTGTTTTTAGACTCACTTGTATTGTTGTGCTTTCACCAATGTATTTTATTGTGTTTGTTGCTTTTTATTATGTTTATTGGGGTTTTTTTATGTTGATATTTTTGTGATGTGTTGTTGGGCACGGCCCCATGTAAACCGCTCTGAGTCCCCTTCGGGGAGATGGATGTGGGCTACAAATAAAGTTTTATTATTATTATTATTATATTTCAATGAAATGTCTCTTATAAGTGAATCTCTATATTTGACTGTCCTCCCAGAAGTGTCGCTGTAGACGGCCTGAATTGCATTGACTACAGTCAAGATCAGGGGTGGGCAAACTACGGCCTGTGGGCCGTACCCGGCCCGGCCGCCGGTTCTGTGCGGCCCGTGTCAGCGCCGCTTGGCCCGTTTGTTGCCCTAACGGACCAAACCCCGCGCGCCATCAGATAAGAGCAGCATCTGGCGGGCTTTGAACTGGAACCGCCCTTTGAAGTGCCAGGCACCTTTTCCTGAACTTTGATATGCGAGAGACCGGATGGTCAAGCCGAGGGAAGGAGGGCCCAGCAGGGGGCGGGCCGGAGAGGGTTTTGAGAAGAGACTGTTGCGCGGGAAGAAAGTTAGTCTATCTTTGCTTGCCCTGGATTAAGGACCTATTAAACTACTTATCCTTCAGCACTGTTTGGAGTGAGCGTGGTTCATTAGACCCCCCTTGCCGGAGCTTACATAAAGATAGACTCACCAACTTCTACGGCCGTGAAAACCTTCCGACCCGTAGTCACCTTACGAGATGTCTCAAGCCGAGATGGAACCCCTCGCCGACCTGCACCCAGAGGATTTGGGTGAGGAGGATGAGGCCGAGGAGGATGGAGATGGAGGAGACGAGGCCGGAGCCCCGAGGGCGGAACCCCAGGTCGTGGTCTCGGGGATGGAGAACGAGACGCCACGGCTCCCGCCCGGCAGCGAGGACATGACCCGGCGCAAGAAACCGGCGAGGTCTGGAGAGAGTGATCCAGCCCTGGACGGCGAGTTCCCCAGCCCAGCAGAATTACGGTTGGAGGTGCAGGTGTTCGCGCTGACCGAGGCGGTGCAGGAGCTCCAGTCCCAGATGGAGCTGTTACTGAGCAGACTGGAGGAGTTGTCGTGGGCCCTCCTGGACGCCCGACCCCGGGACCGGGGTTCGAGCCGAGCATCGGAGCGGCCAGGCCGACCGTCGGGGAGAGTGACTTTCCGAGACAGTGGAGACGACTTCATCCCGCCGAGGGGAGCTGAAGGTAAAGTTCGACGGAGACCAGCGCCAGCTCTCGTACTTTGTCACGAACGTGCAGAACTTTATGTTAGACTATGGAGATTCATTCCCCTTGGAGGGGGGCAAGGTGCGGGCCGTGGGGGCCAACCTGAAGGAGGCAGCGGCAGATTGGGTGGTGCAGATGACTGACATTCAAGCCCCGCAGCTAAGGCGGCTCGACACTTTTTTAGAAGCCCTGCAGACCCGCTTCCGAGACCCCTTAGCCGGTGAAAAAGCCAAGGCCCAGCTGAAAAGGATCTACCAGGGCCAGAGATCTGCCTCCAAATATGCCCTGAGCTTCAAGGCACTAGCGGGGAAGATCCGGGATTGGTCCTCCGTCACAAAGCTGGAGTGCTTCAAAGCCGGCCTAAGGTCAGACATCCTGGAGTGGGCCATGCACCGGGGAAACCCCGAAACCCTAGAGGACTGGATAGTCTCCGCGGGGAGAGTGGAGTGCGACATGGAGCAGATGCCGCGCCGCTACCGGGAAGGCGGGAGAGCCCGAGGAGCAGGTCCGACGGGGAGGCCGGGGACAGCCCGGAAAGCATCACCGAGAGCCCGGTCAAGCAGTCGGGAAGGCCACAAGGGGAAGAGAGGAGCATGCTTCTCGTGCGGTCGGGAGGGCCACCGGGCAGCGGACTGCCGCCGGAAGAGCCTCCCACCCAAGCCAGAAAAGACGCCAGAGGCCAAGCCGACCCAGCAGGCCAAGACCCCAGTCCGAGGCAAGGCCGCAGCCGCTGCGGAGACCGCCTGGGCGCCCGGAGCCTGTGAGGCGGATGAGCTGGAGCTGGAGACGGAGGAGAGTGACCCCGAATGGCTGGCGGGAAACGACAACGATCTGCTGTAGACGCCCGGCGGCAGGTCCAGACCCCTCAGGGTGGTGAGTCTGATCCCCTTGGTTGAGACACGTATAGATTTGATGTCAAGTTATGGAACCCGGAGGGGCCCCACACCATAGAGACAGTGGCCATGTTAGATAGCGGGTGCACCCGGTGCCTGATGTCCCCCCAGCTGGCAAAGCAATTGGGGATAAAGCCCCAAGCCTTGATAGAGCAGATCCTCTTCTCCCAACTGGATGAGTCCCCGGCCAATGGGTAGCCTGCCACCCACAAGACGGGAGAGCTGAGAGTCCAGATTGGGACCCACCAGGAGACCCTGAGATTTGTGATCTCCGCCATGGCGCACCAGCCCGTCATTCTGGGGGCCCTGGCTACGCCCCAAAACCCGCAGATCAATTGGGAGACGGGAGCGGTGAAGTTTCGACACGGAGAGGCGCGGGTGAGAGTAGATGACCCCAACGAAGGCGGAGCCCCAGGCCGAGAGGAAGCCGGAGTGGGGGCAGCAGAGAGCCAACCTCGCATCATCCCGCAAGAGTATGAGGATTTGGAGGAGGTCTTTAGCGAGCAGGAAAGTGACCAGCTACCCCCCCACCGGAAGTCAGACTGTGCGATTGAAATTGAAAAGGGCGCGAAGCTGCCGAGCCCAAAGTTATACGCCCTGTCCGAACCGGAAAGAAAGGCGCTAAGGGAATTCATTGACAAAAACATGGACAGAGGTTTTATTGAAAAGTCTACGAGCCCGTTGGCGGCGCCGGTTCTGTTCCGCCCCAAAGCGGATGGCACCCTGCGACTGTGCGTGGACTACCGGGGCCTCAACGCCATCAGCGCATCGAGCCCCTACCCGTTACCCCTGATGTCAGAGATACTGGCCCAGCTGGGGGGAGCCCGCTTCTTCACCAAACTGGACATCCAAGAGGTGTTTTACCGGATACGGGTGAGGGACGAAGACTGTTGGAAGACGGCGTTCAACTGCCACCTGGGGCAGTACCAGTTCAGGTCACACCGTTCGGACTAAAGGCGCTCAAAAATATTTCAACAGTTTATCAACGAGATCTTCAGAGACTTGCTATACAAGGGTGTTCTAGTCTACCTGGATGACGTGTTGATCTACTCGACGATCCGAAAGACGTCGAGCTGACTCTTTCGAAGTCCTCCGTCGATTGCGAGAGAACCAACTCTTCGTCAAGCTCTCCAAATGTGAGTTCCACAGACAAGAATTGGACTATTTGGGGTACCGCATCTCCACGCGAGGCTTGGCCATGGACCCAAACAAGATACGGGATGTGCTAGCGTGGGAGGCCCCCCGAACCCGGCGACAGCTACAAGGCTTCCTAGGATTCGCCAACTTCTACCGACAGTTCATCCAGAACTTCGCCGAGATGGCGCTCCCCCTGACTGAACTGCTGAAAACTAAGGGCCTGGGGGAGACGAAAAAAGCAAAGTCCCCGAGCGCCAAGGAAGCCGGAGCCTTAAACGGAGCTTCACCAGTCAGCCGCTGCTGATGCATCCTCAAGCCAACCGCCCGTTCACGGTGTAGTGTGATGCCTCCGAGGCGGCCTACGGAGCGGTACTCCTGCAACGGGATGAGGACGGCACCCTTCGGCCGTGCGCCTACCTCTCCAAGAAGTTCACGGAGACGGAAAAACGCTGGCACGTGTGGGAGAAGGAGTCGTTCGCGGTCCGGGCCGCGCTAAGCCACTGGAGACACTTCCTGGAAAGATGTGGAGACCACAAGAACCTAAAGATAGACTAACTCTTCCCGCGCAACAGTCTCTTCAAAAACCCTCCCCGGCCCGCCCCCCTGCTGGGCCCCTCCTTCCTTCGGCTTGACCATCCGGCTCTCCGCATATCAAAGTTCAGGAAAAGGTGCCTGGCACTTCAAAGGGCGGTTCCAGTTCAAAGCCCGCCAGATGCTGCTCTTATCTGATGGCGCGCGGGGTTTGGTCCGTTAGGGCAACAAACGGGCCAAGCGGTGATGACATAGCGCCCCCCTCTGAAAGGTGGCCACCTGCAAGGGAGAGAAGAACAAAGGGGAGGGAGAGAATCAGGGTCCCGGCATGGCAGTGAAGGCAGCATGAAAGGCTTTCAGCAGTCTCGGGGCCCTCACGTGTTGGGTCAGCACCCACTCGGGTTGAAGGTCTTTGGCAGTCCATTTTACTAAGTAGCTGAGGCGGCCCTTGTGGCGCCGCGAGTCCAAGATCTCACGAATCTCAAAATGGGTGTGGGGCCCCACCATGATCGGCACCGGAGCGTCTTCCGCCACGGACCACTTCCGGTCGGCCAATAATCAATTGCAAAACATGATTCTATAGCCTAGAGTTCATCCCAGTTTGACTTCCAGTCTCTCTTTTCCTTCTTTTTGACACTTTTTGCTATTTTGACTGTCTGTTTCGCTGTAAAGGTACAATATCTTAGCATCAATGGGAAGCAGCAAAGCATGATTGTTACAGAACAAAAAATCACAAGAATTAACATAGCTATTGATCTTATCCATTCCATCTTTGGTAGCCAATTAGTAATCGATCCCCAAAAATTGTCTGCGGGTTCATAAGATTTTTGAACTTCGTGTGCAACTTGCTGTATCTTTTCCATGTTTACCTCAATATCTCCTGTCATGTTAATGTAGTGACAACACGTGGCATTCAGCCAAACACAAAGACCTCCTTGTTTTGTTAACAGGTAATCCAGAGCTAACTTTTGCTGTATTACCATCCCAGCCAAGGAATTGATTTCTATCTGCAACACATTTATCCCTTGGGCTGTCTCATTTGCCAATTGTTCTAACTCATAAGATAACACACGTAATTGCCTTATGTTCCATGCCACTCCTAATCCTGGACTTGCAATTGCAAAGAATTTCTCTGTTTCAGTAAGATATGTTCTGTCTCTGTTGTACCCATATTCACTTATCAAATTAGTTGATCTCTTTTGAACATGCATGTGTAAATTGGAAACTGGGGTCTTCCTCGGGTACATTTTTAAGCCTCCAGGCCCTAAAACCCCCACTGTGCAAGCCCCACTCCAAGCAGTGGGCAGGAATCAGCCAGCCCATGTTCCACATACCCATAATAACCCTTCAGGCAAATTCCCCAGCCGTTTACCGGTGTGGCTAGCGGGAATATCCTGCATTAGGTTTACTATGGCAGATTTCTGATGGTTTCCATATAAAATGTGAGTGCAATTTGAATGTTTCTTTCCCCAGGTCCAAATACCTTCTGTCTTGTGGTTACAATGTGGCAAATATTGGTCATGTATCATGATGGTGTGATTGCATGCTGGGTAAGATCCCAAATCAACTCTGTTAAACAGTTCGTATCTTCCCTCCTCCTCGTTTCTTGTGGCATATATGGTACCGTCTGTCTCCCATTTGAAACACAAAGGTGCTTCTAAAACTGGAGAAAGGTGTGATATCATGAACTGTGCCTTGTCTGCACTGTGTCTAATATATGATTGTTTACAGGTTGTCCCATTCCAACCCTGCAACGTGAGCAGAGCTGTTGGTACAATTGGCCATCCTTGCGCATGCGTAGATGGGCCGTGACTACAGATCCAACAGTCATTCAGGCTAAGTTCATGAGTCATGTTTGTAATTAACTTATGGAAAAGATTCTGGTCCCACCCTCCGTGTACTCCAGCTATGTATAGTGTGAGAATTAAAGTCATGTATCCAAACACAGTTTTTACTTTTGTAGGTGGCCTTCCTTCATGCCTGTGTCCCATTAAAATCTCAAACCACCACCGTAAGGAGAAAGTCTTTGGTGTTTTCCATCGTTTTGGCGTCGGGCCACGCTTGCTTGGTTGCAGGGCGATGACATTTGCGGTGATTTCTTCCGTGGCCTCGTTGGCCCTTACGTAGGGTGTTGACGTCGCTTGTTGATCTTTATCTTTAGCGGATCCTCCGGATCGACTGCAGATTCCCAAACAGCCGGTGCTCTCTTTACTCTCGTGTAATGAATCCAAGGCCTTATCTCTCGCACTTTCACGGCAGTGGGCGTGGCTAGGAGAACGATGTATGGTCCCCTCCACCTCGGCTGCAGCGGCTGGACCCTCCATTCCTTCACGAGTACCTCGTCACCTGGGGAAAAGCAATGAAGAGGTGTGGTAGGAAAGGGTGGTTGCAGTTCTGCAGTATATTGACTCAGCTTCTCTAACTGTCTCCCTAACATCTGAACTTGCTCCAAAGTCTGTTGGTCTCCTAGCACATGACTATCCGAAAATAATCCATCTATAGTCTTTAGGTTTAGCGGGGGCCTCCCGTAAAGTCTTTCAAAAGGAGACAGTCCTGTCTTTTTGTGCGGTGTGCACCTGATCCTGAACAAAGCCATGGGTAATGCTACCCTCCAATTTAGTCTTGTCTCTTGACAAATCTTTGCCAAACTGTTTTTCAATGTCCTGTTAACTCTTTCTGCACGAGCAGAAGATTGGGGGCGATAAGCGCAGTGAAGTTTCCATGTGATGCCTAGTAATTTGCTCAGTCCTTGTACAATCTGGTGCACGTAGGCGGGGCCATTGTCCGACCCAATCTGTAAAGGCATTCCGAATCTGGGAATGACATCCTTTAGAAGGGCTTTCACTACTTCTGTGGCTTTCTCAGTCTTTGTTGCATAAGCTTCCGGCCATCCTGTAAAGGTATCAATGAAAACTAGCAAGTACCGGAACTCACCACTGGGTGGCATCTCGGTAAAGTCGGTGACTAAAGCTTCAAACGGCGAGCTGCCTTGGTGCTGAACTCCAGGAGCCTTTAACGGCCCCTCCCTCGGGTTATTTCTTGCACACGTCCAGCATCTGTGGGCAGCGGCGGCGGTTAAACTGTGCAAACCCTTTATGTACATTTGCCTCTCCAACAATGCTGCCAAAGCAGATTTACTTAAATGGGTGCTTTCATGAAAATGTTGGACTATGTGCCATGCCTTATCCTTCGGGATGAAGACACGGTTGTCTGGCATCACGAGAATGTTCCCTTGCCACTCCCCTTTCTCACTCAGGGCCCAATCTTCCTCATCTTTGGTGTAATTGCATTTTTCTACCTGTGGGCCTGAGCTTGTGGCTTCTAACATTACGGATGATGGTTTTTGGAGTGCTGTTTCACGAGCTGCCAGATCAGCCTGCCTGTTTCCCTGAACCACCGGATCGTTTCCCCTCTGATGCCCCTTACAATGCATTACGGCCACTTTCTTTGGCTTCCAAACCGCACCTAAGAGAGCCATTATTTCATCTGCATGCTTGATGACCTTTCCAGCTGAAGTCAGGAAACCTCTTTCCCTGTATAATGCCCCATGGGCATGTAAAGTTATGAACGCATAACGAGAATCCGTATAGATATTAACCCTTTGTCCCTCAGACAGATTCAAAGCTTGGGTGAGAGCCAAAAGCTCGGCTAATTGGGCAGAAGATCCCAGAGGGAGGGACTCTGCTTGCAGTATCTCCCCCTCCCACGTCACAACTGCATAGCCGGCGTATCTCACCCCTTCTCGCACAAAGCTGCTACCATCTGTGAAAAGGGTCAAATCTACTTTCTCCAATGGGATATCTTTCAAATCTGGCCTGCTGGAGTAAACCTGGTCCATCACTTGCATGCATTGGTGTTCTAAGGGCTCTGAATAACTTGGCAGCAAAGTTGCCGGGTTCAACATGGGGCACATTTCAAGGGAAACAAGTGGATTGTCACACAACAGTCCTTCGTATTTAGTCAGTCTCTCGTTCGTGAGCCAGCGTGATCCCTTTGTATCTAACAATGCTTTGACATGATGTGGGACTCGAACAATGAGTGGTCTACCTAACGTGAGCTTGGTGGCCTCTTGAATTAAATCCACCGAAGCCGCAATGGCCTTGAGACAAGGAGGCAAGCCTCGCGCTACTGTGTCTAACTGTTTGGACAAATATGCTACCGGCCGTTGCCATGTGCCTACCTATTGTGTCAAAACACCCACAGCGGTACCTTCTCGCTCAGCAGCAAAAAGGTAGAACTGTTTCTCTAAATTTGGCAGACCTAATGCGGGAGGGGAAATTACGGCTTGCTTCAGAGTTCTGAAGGCTTCATCGCACTCCTCCTTCCACACAAATGGGTCTTTATTGCTTCCTCTCGTGGCTTGGTAAAGGGGCTTCGCTATTGCGGCGTAACTTGGAATCCAGTGTCTCACATACGAGGTAGTTCCGAGGAACTCTCTCGTCCGCCTCCTGTCTGTAGGTGTTGGAATTGCACAGATGACTTCTTTTCTTTCTACTTCCAAAACCTTGTTTCCTTGGGATAATCCAAAACCCAAGTATTTGACTTTCTTTTGACACAACTGTGCTTTCTTCCTTGACACTTTGTATCCCTTCTCTTGTAATATTTTTAACATCTCTAGTGTGTAGTGTTTGCATCCTTGCTCCGTTCTACACACTAGAAGTAGATCATCTACATATTGAAGCCATACTCCTTCTGACTCTGGGATCTCTGTCACGATGCACGGACTTGACCGGCCCCTTAATCACACACACAGAGACAATAGGTAGGCTAACTAGTTTATTGAATAAAACAGTTCAAAAGGTATATTGTCCATAAAAATAGTATAAGCAAATCCAAAGGCAAAAGGCTGGTAATTGTCCAAAACTTGGTAAAGTTTCCAAAAGGCTTGGCAAGGCTCCGCTCAGCAATGCGGATCAAGGAACAAGGCAAGATACAAGATGCAAGGCAAGACTTGGTAGGCCACTAGCCAACTTAGCTCCGTGGTCGAGCTTCGCTACACGTCTGCTCAGAAGAGACGTGGCCGAAGTACTGGGGATCCGTTCCCACGGATCCTATACTTAATTCCCCTGCTGAGGTCCCCGACGCTCTAGGCTTCTCCGTCTCCAATCTCTGCTCTGAGACCTCGGCCTGTCTAGGCTATGGTACCAGCCCCTCCTGCTAGCCTCAATGCTCCGTCTCCTATCGAACGTTCGACCTTGTCTCCCAGCACCTGGTTCTCTATCTCCATGAGAGCTGGCTTCCATATCTTCTTCCCAGCTACCCTCCTCCAGGTCTTCATGCATTCTTTCTTGCGAACCTCTCCCTCCCGGCCGTTCATACGCTTCACTATCAGTGCTTTCACTTTGCACCTGGCTTTCCATATCCTCGTAAGGATCAGGCCAGCCATCATCCCAGGCCAAACTATCTGTGGGGGAAGGAGGCCCAGCAATGGGAAAATCTCCTTCTTCCAGCCCTTCCAAATCCTCTTCAGAATCTCTTTCAACTGCTGCTGGCCCTAATGCAAGTGGGACCCCTGGTGCAGCCCCCTGCCCCCCAGGCACAAACGAGAACTGGGTTGCTACACTCTCAAATTCTGACAGATCTTTGGCTAAGGCTTGTCCAAAAATCGTCGGTGATGAATGGAAACCTTGCGGAAGACGAGCCCACCTGACCTGTGAACGTTGTCCTCCCTTTGGGGTCTCCCACTGAAATGCAAAGATGGGCTGTGACACTGGGGCCAATCTAATGCAGAAGAATGCGTCACGAAGGTCCAGAACTGAGAACCAAACTGCCAAGGCTGGGATTAAACTCATCATAATATAAGGATTTGGGACCACGGGCGTCAATGAGACTGTGGCCTGATTGACAGCCCGCAAATCTTGAACAATCCTGTACCCGCCTCCTGGCTTGAGGACCGGAAGGAGGGGCGAATTCCATGGTGAGTTTCAGGGTGTGATAATCCCATTCTGTAACAATTTGTGTAACTGCTCTTGGATCCCTTCCACGGCCTCTCTGCTGCGCTTTTCTCACGGGAAGGCATCCTGGCTTTATCTGTATTACTACTGGTGTTACATATTTCGCCATTCCCGGGGGGTTATCTTCTGCCCAGACTCCTGGTGTACTTTTCCATGACCATTGTAACTTTTTCTTCCTGACCTCCCTCAATTTGAACAATCGGTATTCTTCTTGAACTGGCACAGTGAGCTCTAGCTGGCCTGTCTCCAAGAATTCCAATCTGGCTCTAATCTTCACTAACATGTCTCTTCCTAACAATGGAATTGGGCATTCTGGGATGTAGAGTAGCTGATGAATCACTTCCCTTCCTGCTATGTTGCATCTTCTTTCCTTTAATAAAGGGCATTTTTGTGGTTTGCCTGACACTCCAATTACTTTGATTTGTTCATTGCTAATGGGTGCTATTTTCTTGTTAACTACGGACTTGTCCGCTCCTGTATCTACTAGGAACTTTATTCGCTGATCCCCTATTTCTACGGCAATGAGGGGCTCTTCTGGGTTCAGCAGGAGAAAAGCCTGGCCTGCTCTTCAATCCTTATCTTCTTCCTCTTCTTCCTCTATGGCTGCTGCTACAGTTGCCTCCTCCTGATATGATCTGTATGCCCCCTGGCCTCTTCCTGACCCTCTTTGCTGTCTTCCTCTTGCACTTGCTTCCTTCTCTTCTGTCACTTCCTCTACACAATCTCTGGCCCAATGACCTTCTTTTCTGCACCTAGCACACTGATTCTTTCCCAATGTACTAGCACTTCCTCTTCCTCTTCCTCGTCCTGTACCTCTGCTATAGCCACTTCCTCTGCCTCTTGCTTGTCTCTCATCCATTAGGCTGAGTAACACTTTATATCCTTCCTTCTTCTTCCTGTCCTTTCTCTCCTCTTCTACTTGCTCTCTTGCTATGAAAACTTGATCAGCCAATGCTAACAGTTCATTAAGAGTCTTTCCCAAAAATCCTGGCTGTTTCTGGATCTTCTTTCTAATATCTCCTGAGGATTGGGAAATGAAGGATTGCGTTAAGGCTATCCTTCCATCATTCTGTTCCAAATTGTACGGGCTGTATTTTCTGTAAGCCTCTTCCAGTCTTTCTAAAAATGCTGCTGGTGTTTCTGTTTTCTCTTGCTGGACTCCCTGTATTTTTTGTATACTAGAAGGTCTAGGTGGGCCTTTTCTTATTGCTTTTAGAAGTATTTGCTGGAAATCTCTTATGCGTTCACGATGGCCTTCCTCATTTGGATCCCACTGAGGATCTGTTTCTAGGGGAAATCTTACATTCCCATAAAGGACTGCTCTGCTCTCCTCTGCTGCGGCGGCGGCTGGGTCCGCTTTGCCATCCTCTGGGCTGGGGCCATTGGGCCATTCCATCTTGGGATCCTTCTGGCTCTTCAGGATGTCAGCCTTCATCTTGTTTACCCAAGTTCAACAGCCCAGCTGTAAATTAACCTTGTCTTCTTGAATTTCATTTTAATTTAGTGCTTTTTATTATTATTTTATAGTTGTAATAATTTCATAAAAACTGCACTGTATTTTATAATATAATAATATATAAATAATAATATAATAATTATGATATTAATACTAATAATATATGAATATTTCTTGATAAGGCTGCCCACCCCCGATTTAGCAGGTCCTGGTTGTTCAGGGAATCCAGTGAATTATTCCCTTTAGGATTGCAAAGAAATGTGCCTTTCTGCCTGCCTTCTGTTCCTTTAGCCACATTTGTGTTCAACCCAATGAAATCAATTGCGGACGCTTGCTCCGTCCCAGCAAACCCAGTCCATGAAGAGGAGGGGGAGGATATCACCACCTCGACCACCCCGACCCCTAGCCGCAGGAGCTCCCCAGACTTTCTCTGGGATCACTCCTGGGATCTCCAAGTGGAGGCCCGGCCGGATACACCCGCAGATGACTTACCAAGGACGGAGGAGCCGGTGGAAGACCCGGAGGTGACAGCGGGAGGTCTGGGCCCCCCTTCGACGGACCCCCCCTTCAACGGGCTGCTTTTTTGGCGAGGACTGCCCAATCGCCCAGGCCAGTCTGGACCCCGGGACCTGCCCTTGGTCATCTCGCCGGAGGCAGCCGGAACCTGGCCGGCAGCTGGAGACAGGAGGGGAGGAGTCCTTCAACATAGATCGGGTGCTGGAGCGCCGAGCAGATCTGCGGCCGAGGCGCCCTTCCCTGTCGTGCTCAGCCAGGAGAGAGCTGCGAGCGAGGGGAAAGGTGGCGCATGACCTTGGGGACGCGCAAGGGGAACATGCGTCCCACCCCCACCGGAACTGGCGCCGGAAGAGAAGGCTCCCAGCGACCGCCCTCTCAACTTGCGTACTGGAAGAGGAGGCACCGGAAGCATCGCAAGACGAACATCCGGCCCCCCACCCGCTGGAGGTAGGCGGGGCGAAGTGGAGGCGCTACCGGAGACGCAAGCGCCGACGCAGCCGACGCGCGGTGAGTCTGCCCCTGCCTCCGCCCTCTGTAGGCCCGCCCCACAGTGACGTGGGAGCTCTCCCACCTCCCTTCCTGTTGGAGGAGGGAGAGTGCCGACAGAGGGAAGAGCATCAGCGCCACCTATGTGGTGGAGGGCCTATACCATCACCGCTAATTTCACCTGGGGAGTTCCAACCGGACCAGTTGAAGATCCGTCTGTTGACATCTCAGCACTTGGAGCCCTGGAAGGATTCAGCTACCGCTGCCGCTAAGAACTCGGGCAGAAATCCTCAAATGGAGAGGGCAGGTAGCCTCCTAACATCGAAACCTACCCAGGAGAGGCCGGCCTCAGAACAAGGACTACCATCTGAACAGAGAGGAGGAGCTATTGACACCATTGGCCCCCCTCCCAGGACTTTGACCAACCCAAAGGGTGGGAGGTACAGATCAAGGACCTTTTGGGGGGCGGGATTTAACAACGGGAGTCGGAGAGAATCCCTCAGCCCCACCCCCGCACCCCCTCAATTGGAGCCGGTTATCGGACTCAATAAGCCATCGGGCACAGATCAAGGACTACCCCCATCAAGGACAATGCAGAACCCTATTGAGGGAAGGGATGGTGGACAGGCAATATTGCCTCCATCCTCAATCCAACACCCCCCAGGGTATGACAGGCAACTCCGGCACACACCCCCCCCCTTTTCGGAGGGTGGGCAGAAGACCGGACACCTAGTGGAGTTGTCGGAGGATGAGGTGCGGGGGCGGGTAATACGTGTGATCTCGTGAAGGGGCAATAGGGACGGTAGACGTAGGCCTTATGAGAGAAGGCGGAGGAGCCAAAGAAAGGCTCATCCCCCTTCTGACCTACGGGCTATCCCTAGGCACGCAGATGAGGAGCTCCCTACTACCTCTCCTCCAACTTTGGTTCTAGTCAACACCAGGTCCGTGCGTAATAAGACAGGGATCATCAGGGATTTCCTCCTTGAGAGGAAGGCCGACTTGGCCTGTTTCACTGAAACATGGCTCCAAGAGGGAGATGAGGTCAATATGCACGAGATAACTTCTCCTGGGTTTGTTGCTAGCTGCCAGATAAGGACAGAGAGGCGGGGGGGGAGGGGTCGCCATCCTCAGCCGAGACAATTTTAATTCCAGGATGATTCCGACAGCGAACATTCCCAGAATGGAATGCGCGGGCCTGGTGTGGGACCTCAGTGAGAGTGTAGCCTTCCTGTTGGTGTACCGTGCACCCAACGCACCAACGGGGAGTCTACCTAAGCTGCTGGAGGTGGTCGCGGAGTGGGCATTGAGATTCCCTAAGCTTATTGTCTTGGGGGACTTCAATGTCCGCGCCGATACCGCCTCCCCCTCAACAGCAGCCGTGGACCTGGTGTCCACCATGGAGGCACTAGGACTCTCACTCTGCAGGACCGGCCCCACACATCAGGCCGGGCACACCTTGGATCTGATTATCGCTGCCGGAATTAGCGTGATCCCTTTCTGCCTGCCTTCTGTTCCTTTAGCCACCTTTGTGTTCAACCCAATGAAATCAATGCCATCCTCCAAATTTAGGATCTCCCCTTTTTCCTTCTATTATTAATTTTTTTTCTTCCTCCATCCCTCCCTGTTTCTTTCTTTCTGGATTGATTCCTTTCTTTTTAAAGAATCGTTGATTCCCTTTGCTGGTCTCTGTGTATGTGCGTGAGCCTCGATGTCTGCATTTCCATTTTCAACATGACCCGTGAAGGGGAAGGGGGGAAATCTTGGAGGTAAAGAAGGTCTCTGCCTTTCTCTTTTGATCTTTCGCTTCTTTCTTCACCAGGGAAATAAGGACTCTTTGGAGCGACCTCTTGGGTCCAGTAAGGAAACCAATAATACAGGAAGAAAAAATCCTCTCGAGGTGATGATCTTGCTGAATTCTTGACTTCACTTACAGATAAAAAAAGGAAAAAAAGAGTCAAGTATCTGTATTGCAATTACAGACCTTTCTGAGTCTCCTTCAGGGTGAGAAGGGGGATATAAATACAGAGAATAATAAATTAATCTTCGTTCATGAAGTAATGCCAGAGACAGAGAGAGATCACTGTTGACATGGAGGAGAAAGCATTTAAATGCCTGGAGTGTGGAAAAAGTTTCACTCAGAAAGGAAATCTAAGAAAACATCAAAGGACCCACACTGGGGAGAAACCCTATACATGCCTGGAGTGTGGAAAGAGCTTCGCTAAGGTTTCAAATCTACGTTCACATCAAAGGACCCACACTGGGGAGAAACCCTATAAATGCTTGGAATTTGGACAGTGCTTCACGGAGAGTTCAAAGCTACGTAGACATCAAAGGATTCACACTGGGGAGAAACCCTATGAATGTCTGGAGTGTGGAAAGAGCTTCCCTCAGAGTTCAGGTCTACGTTCACATCAAAGGACCCACACTGGGGAGAAACCCTATGAATGCCTCGAGTGTGGACAGAGCTTCGGTTATAGTACAAATCTACGTAGACATCAAAAGACCCACACTAGTGAGAAACCCTATACATGCTTGGAATGTGGACAGTGCTTCACGCAGAGTTCAAACCTACGTAGACATCAAAGGATTCACACTGGGGAGAAACCCTATGAATGTCTGGATTGTGGAAAGAGCTTCACTCTGAATGGAGACCTACGTAAACATCAAAGGATTCACACTGGGGAGAAACCCTATGAATGCCTGGAGTGTGGACACAGCTTCACTGATAGTGGAAATCTATGTTCACATCAAAGGATCCACACTGGGGAGAAACCCTATGAATGCCTCGAGTGTGGAAAGAGCTTCGCTCATAGTGGAAGTCTACGTTCACATCAAAGGACCCATGCTGGGGAGAAACCCTATGAATGTTTGGATTGTGGACAGAGCTTCATTCATAGTGGAAGTCTACATTCACATCAAAGGACGCACACTGGGGAGAAACCCTATAAATGCTTGGAATGTGGACAGTGCTTCACGCAGAGTTCAAAGCTACGTAGACATCAAAGGATTCACACTGGGGAGAACCCCTATGAATGCTTGGAGTGTGGGAAGAGGTTCATGGATAGGTCAAATCTACGTAGTCATCAAAGAACTCACGCTGGAGAGAAAACCTATATATGCCTGGAATGTGGAAAGAGCTTCACTCATAGTTCAACTCTACGTATACATCAAAGGACTCATACTGGGGAGAAACCCTATACATGCATTGAGTGTGGGAAGAGGTTCACGGATATGTCAAATCTACATAGTCATCAAAGAACTCACACTGGAGAGAAACCCTACAAATGCCTGGAATGTGGACAGAGCTTCAGTCATAGTTCAACTCTACGTATACATCAAAGGACTCATACTGGGGAGAAACCCTATACATGCATTGAGTGTGGAGAGAACTTCACTCGGAGTGGAGGCCTCCGTACACACCAAAGGATTCACACTGGGGGGAAACCCTATACATGCCTTGAGTGTGGACAGAGCTTCACTCATAATTTCAGTCTACGTTCACATCAAAGGATTCACACTGGGGAAAAACCCTGGAAATGCTTGGAGTGTGGACAGTGCTTCACGCAGGGTTCAAATCTACGTAGACATCAAAAGACTCACATTGGGAAGGAACCCTATAAATGCCTGGTATGTGGACAGAGCTTCACTCGTAGTTCAAGTCTACATAATCATCAAAAGGCTCACACTGGGGAGAAACCCAATAAAGACATAGCATCGAATCCTAGAATAATAGAGTCGGAAGAGGCCACATGTGGGCCATCTAATCCAACCCTGCTGTGATTTTATATACTTCATATGCTTTTATGGGTTTAACCAAATGTTTTAATATTAATGATGTTTAATAATGTTTTCATATTTGTATATTTTAAGTTGTGTTGCAATGTTTTTAAATTCTGCGCTGCTTTGAATCTCCATATGGAGAGAAACAGCGGAATATAAATATAATACCAATAATAACCCCCTGCCATGCAGGAAAAGCACATTCAAAGTATCCCTGACAGATGGCAGGTGGAAAGAGCTTTTCTGAGAGTTGAAATCTACATAGACATAGAATTCCCATTAGAGGAAACCGTGGTAATTGATCCCGGAGAGACTCTCCAAGACAGAACTATTCAAACCTTTCACGATGATGGAGACTCCGAGTGGGGAGAACCAGTCCCCTTCCAGATTGTGCCAGCATTGGGATCCCGTGTTTGGGAAGTAGGCACAGAGCCCCCTTGGGAGGTAAAGCTGTTAACGCAGCCGGCAGCAGGCCACCTGGGATGCGAGCAGAAGCCTTGTTCCCCCCGGAGGAGATGCTGCCGAGGAGAGGGGAAGGATAGAAGCAGCTATGCTGAGAATGGGCAGGTTGGAGAGCCTTGTGGAGAAGGTCCACCGACAGCTGGAGAAGCGTGTTCCCGCAGGAGCACCCCCGGCAGAGCGGCAGATCCACCCGAGGCTGGCAGCGAGACTCTATCCCCCAACGTGCTGCCCAGCGTACTCTCGGAGGTCCCAGCAGAGGAGAGGCAGTGCACGTGGCAGAAAGAAAAAGCCCCATCCTAAATTGGCTGAGCCTAAGGGGAACAAGCCAGACCCCCCCTAGTGGGTGTGAGAGTTTGGGAACTATTACGATAAGTCCTTGCAGGACCAATGTATGTGTGAATAAAGAAACTGTTATATGTGATTATCCTATGCACCTGGTTCAATAGATAATCAGCAACCTTGTACCACACCCAAGAGCCTATAACTGTTTGTACTCTTTTCTTTCTATGGTGTGGTGGCGAATAAGTAAGTTACATGATGCTGATGCTGTTGCTGAATTCAAGCTAAAGAAGCTGGAGAAGCCTTATTTTCTCTGAGGAGACCCATTGACAAGGCATGGCTTTTTGCGAGCATTATGAACATTGCTATGATTTAATAGCACAACTACAGACAAAGATACTTTGTTTCCTGTTCTGTTACAATGACTGTGTAATTATACTGCATTGTTCACTTTGGGAGGCAACAGTATTATTTATTATTTCTCTGCAAGTATAGAGTAAAGTTTGTTTTCTGTTTTGCACTCACTGGTCTGGTGTATTGCATTTTTGGACTCTGGACATTGGCGGTAGGCTGAGCGACCCGCTACGTAATAGGAACTGAGGGGAATGGCTCTCCCCCAAGCAGGACGGAGTTGCTGGCAGAACGTGTCTCGAGGATGGAAGCGGAGATTGAGAACTGTGCTGCATTGGTGCAGCGCCTTGCCCTGGATGAGGCAAGGGAGGGAGAGGCGACAGCTGTCCCCGGCAGATGCGGCAGGTGAGCCGGAGGTGTCCCCAGTGACTAGCTCCTCAGTAGAAGAAGCAGAGGTGGAAGTTATGTCATGCTCTCTCGGAAGGAAAGAGCTGGAGGAGGAAGAGATGGGTCGCCCTTTCCCTAGCTGCACCCCTCCTGTAGGGTTGCCATTTTTTGATATAAGAAATAAGGGACATTTACAGGATTTTTCACAAAAATAAGGGACACTTCATGGAGGGAAGTGAGTGGCTGGGCGAAGGAAAAGAGCAACCTTCCTTTCAGGCGGAGACTGAGACCAGCCAAGCAGGAGGATTTGTGGAGGAAGGAATCCAGGCGGCCCTGGAAGGCGGAGAAGTTTTGGAGGTTCAGAGAAGCCTGCCCGGGGCCCTGGAAGAAACTGCCAAACAAGTTTTCCCTGCTCTTGACCCTGAGCAAGTAGAGAAAAGCTTCCCCCATTCCGAAGCACTGGTTGCCGCGCAACAGGTTTTGCCAGCAGAAGGGGGGGGGGGGAAGCTGGTCGCAAAACCTGGCTGAGAAGCACACAGGAGGGACTGAGGGATCCGATTGCCAGCCAATGTCTGCAGAAAATGGGAATCCGAGTCTTCCAGAGAGCTGTGAGGTGAAACCCCAGCTGCCTGAAGTGAAGGGGCTGGGTGAAGTAAATCCACCTGATACAGAGGGGGGGAAGAAAAATCCCCCTCTTCCTGGCAAAGAAGCGCAGGAGAGTTGGAGAAAGAAGGGGGGGTTTCCCCCTTCCTGCAAGAGGAGGTGGGAAAAGGGCTGCCTGAGTCTTATGGAAAGCCAACGGAGGAGAGAGAGGCGGCTTCAGAAGATGGCCTGCAGAGCTTGGAGGGAAGTTTGGCTGTGCTATTGGCTGAGTCGGGGGCTGCCGGGATGGTGAGAGTCAGGCGAGAGCAGTTCCCACTGATAACCGTACGTACCCCTTTGGGCTGTGGTCCTTTTGCTTTGGGGGAGCGTAGAGCAACGGCTGCGGGCTGGAGAGAATCCCCCTGTTTCGAGAAGGAAGGAACCGAGGGAGTGTGACCCCGATACGAAATTTGAGTCCTTTCAGGACTGGGCTGTAGAGACAGAACCTCATGCGTTAAATCCCGATGGAGAACTTGGAAGGTTTGAGACATGTGGTGAGCTGCAAGGAACTATGATAGTTCCCGATAATTTCCATCGTTGCCTCGAAGCCGTCACTGGATGGCTGCGAGCCAGTAGGTTGAAGGTGAATCCGGCTAAGACGGAGATCCTGTGGCTGGGTCGTCCTGGTACGAGAGGGATCCGGCTCCCAACCCTGGACGGGGCGACACTTCGCCCGTCTTCATCTGTAAAAAGCTTGGGAATCACCCTTGACTCTGAGCTGTCAATGGAGAAACATATCTCCATTGTCAGTGGAGTGGCCTTTCACCACCTCCGACAGGCGAGGAGGCTGGCTCCCTACCTGTCCCGTCACGACCTAGCCACAGTGGTCCCAGCCACTGTCATCTCAAGATTGGACTACTGTAATGCCCTTTACATCGGCCTTCCCTTGTCGATGATCCGCAAGCTTAAGCTGGTGCAGAACGCTGCAGCTCGGCTGGTGGCAGGCCTTCCATCTCGCTGCCACATCACGCCTGTGCTGCGCGGACTGCACTGGCTTCCAATAGAGCACCGGATCACCTTCAAGGTGCTGGTTCTGACCTTCAAGGCCTTGAAAGGTCTGGGGCCAGTGTACTTAAGGGACCGCCTCTCCCACTACAGTCCTCCGCGACCACTGCGTTCCGAAACCCAGAACCTCTTGGTGGTGCCTAGCCACCAATCTATTCATCTGAGTACAACACGAAGGAGGGCATTCCTTCCACAATCCGAGCCCAGACCGATTTGTTAACTTTCCGCAGGGCTTGCAAAACCCTCCTTTTTACCCAAGCGTTCGGTCCATAGATATAGGAACATGTAAACTGTGCTTGGCATGCCGGATTATTAAACTGAGCTTGGCATGCCGGATTGCTGTAATTTTAATAGGTGGATTTGTTTATTGTGTTTTTATTGTTTTTATTGTGTTTTATGGCTTCTTATGAGTGTAAGTCGCCCTGAGCCTACGGGAAAGGGCGACTAAGAAATCGAAGTAATTAATTAATTAAATAAATAAATAAATGTTGAGTAGTACACTTTTTAGACATGCATCCTTTCACAACGCAGTAATTCAGTTTAACTAGCCAGACAGGTTAAACCAACCCCGTATATATACATTTCAATACATTTATCTATTACATATAATAAAAGTCAGTGTTTGTGGTGGTGCGGCCGAGCGGTCGAGTGACGGGAGGAATATGTGCCAGCGTTTTGATTGGCTGCCACTCTGGGATTATTTGCATAAATGGCTATGACTGGCCAGCCACAGAACTCCAAAATTTTACTGTCCCAGACAGAGGGGATTGGTTACCACTAAAATGGTATTTGCATAAAGGGCTCCGATTGGCCAACAACATTCCAACATTCTAAGGTGACTCAGAGGGAAAGGGAAAGGCCTCAGGCAGTCAGCCACAGCAGCCCACAGCAATGACGGATCAGAACCAAACTTGGCAAACGGGCCCACAGGCCCACTTCGCAACCTGGTGTGATTTAGGGCAGGATGGGCCACGAATGATGGGATTTGCAGTACCTTCACTTCATTCACTTCCCAAACAATTCACTTCCTATACATCACAGACCAGGCCCAAAATTGACAGCAAGGCTCCCTCAACTTGATTTTCCCAACTAGGCCCCCGGGACTCGTAGTACCTTCACTAAGTTCCTGAGACCACTGCAAGCCACATAAACATCTAATAGGAACCAACCTTGGCACACAATGCCTTCCTCAAATAACCCGGGCACCGCCGGGTCCTCAGCTAGTATAATAATATAGAGATATAAGTTTCATATAATCTTTCTGTATAAATAATCCTCGTGAGGTTTCTTCAGTAGTTGCTCCATGTGGTCATTGTTACTAATACATTTTATTTCCTTAATTATAAACTTATCCATTCTGTTGTTGCTTATTTGTTCAATTGATTATTCGTCCAACACCACAGTTCAAAAGCGCCTTCTCTTCCTTCGCTTAGCCTTCCTTATGGTCCAGCTCTCACAGCCATAGGTTGCTACGGGGAACGCCATTGCTTTAACTATGCAGATCTTTGTTGCCAGAGTGATGTCTCTACTCTTCACTATTTTATCGAAATCGGTCATTGCTTTCCACCCAAGAAGTAAACATCTTTTGATTTCCTGGCCTCCGTCTGCGTCCGCAGTCATCTTCGCACCTAGAAATACAAAATCTCTCACTGCTTCCACATTTTCTCCCTCTATTTGCCAGTTCTCAATCATTCCCATTGCCATAATCTTGAGTTTATATATATATTTAACTGCAACCCAGCTTTTGCCTTTTCTTCTTTCACCTTGGTGAGAAGGCTCCTCGGCTCCTCCTCGCTCTCAGCCGTCAAAGTGGTATCATCTGCGTATCTAAGGTTGTTAATGTTGCGTCCAGCCGTTTTAACTCCAGCCCGGGATTTGTCCAGCCCCACACGTTGCCTGATGTGTTCTGCATGCACGTTGGATAGGGAGGGTGAGAGGAGGTAACCCTGCAAACTCTTTTCCCAATCTCGAACCAGTCTCTTGTCCCATGGTTTGTTCTGACTGTTGCTACGTGGTTGTGAGACAGATTCCTCAGGAGACAGGCAAGGCGATTTGGTCTCCCCATGTCACCAAGAACTTGCCACCATTTATTATGATCCACACAGTCAAAGGCTTTAGAACAGTCAATACCACAGAAATAGATGTTTTTCTGAAACTCCTTGCCTTCCTCCATTCTCCAGCATCTGGATATTGGCCATTGGGTCTCTCGTTCCCCTGCCTTTTCTAAACCCAGCTTGTACATCTGGCATCTCCCTCCCTCCCTCCATGTCTTGCTGGAGTCTACCTTGCAGGATCTTGAGCATTACCTTACTGGCATGTGAAATAATTGCCATTGTACGAAAGTTTGCGCGCTCGGTAGCGTGAGAGTGTACAGCCCTGTCGTACTCCTTTCCCAATCTTGAACCAGTCTGTTGTTCCATGGTCTCTTACTATTCTCGATGCTATTGTGCTTCCTGTACAGATCTTCTGTATAGTCCCGTCACCTTCTCTGGATTATTTATTTTTTTATTATTCAATTTTATATTCCGCTCCTCCCTGCAGGCTCGGGGCAGATCACAACAATCAATAAAACATACAATAAAACATATAGTAAAACATCCAATAGAAACATAGAACATCAGATAAAACTTATGACATGGCAAAATGCCAATAGATTACAATTCAAAGACAGGCGGAAGCGCGCCGTCCACATTCGGGTTTAGCCAAACGCCAGCCTAAAGAGGGCCATCTTACAGGCCCTTCGAAAAGGGGCAAGTTCTTGAATCGCCGAACGTGGCTAGGAAGTGAGTTCCAAATCGCGGGAGCCGCGGCAGAAAAGGCCCGTTGTCTCGTACTGGACAAATGGCAGGAACGGATTGATGGTACTACCAACAAATTCTGCTCTTCCGAGCGTAGTGATCTCGGGGGAAGATACGGGGTAAGGCGGTCCCTTAGGTACACAGGCCCTAGACCGTGCAAGGCCTTAAAGGTTAAAACCAGCACCTTGAAGGCAATCTGGTACTCGATAGGAAGCCAGTGCAGTTGCCGAAAGATGGGAGTGATGTGCTCCCTCGCTGGTGCTCCCACCAGCAAACAAGCAGCGGCATTCTACACCAGCTTGAGTTTCCGGATCGTCGACAAGGGAAGGCCTACGTAGAGGGCGTTACAGTAGTCCAGCCTCGAGATGACCATCGCTTGGATCACCGTGGCCAGGTCGTCCCTGGAAAGGTAGGGGGCCAGTCGCCTAGCCTGTCGTAGATGGAAAAATGACGTTTTGCTAACCATGGAGACCTGGGCCTCCATGGACAGCAAAGGGTCCAATTGGACACCTAGGCTCTTAACAAGGGATGACGGGCTAAGTTGCTCGCCATCCAGGGTAGGCAACCGGCTCTCATCCAGCCCAGGGCAACCGGGCCACAAGATCTCCGTCTTCGACGGATTCACCTTCAGCCGGCTGGCACGCAGCCATCCAGTCATGGCTTCAAGGCATTGCTGGAAACAATCGGGTACGGTGTCCGGCCTGCCGTCCATTCACAGAAGCTGGGTGTCATCAGCGTACTGATAACACTCCAGACCAAAGTCGCGAACCAGCTGGGCCAGGGGGCGCATATAAATGTTGAATAATAAGGGTGAGAGGATAGCCCCCTGGGGGACCCCGCAACTTAATGGGAGCCTTCTGGAGACCTCCCCCCCCTCCACATGTTGTCCCCGATCCTGGAGGAAGGAGGTCACCCACGTAAGGGCAATCCCCCTCACCCCAGTCACGGCTAGACGGTGGGCCAACATTTTTATTATGTATAGTTTTAATTATGGATGCTAATCTTGATATTTTATCGTGTTTTTATAGTGTTTTTAGCATATGTAAGTCGCCTCGAGCCTGACGGGAATGGCGACTAATAAGCCGAAATAATAAATAAATAAATAATTTTGTGCGTTTGGCCTGTCCCTTGTGTCCTGTTTTTCATTAGGTTATTTTGCAACGGTTTATTTTATTTTGTTACTTTATGCATCTTATTGTGATGTAATTTTGTGTTGCTTTATATTTTATTTTGCTGTATTGTATTTTCGGACTTGGCCTCATGTTAGCCGCCCCGAGTCCCCCTTGGGAAGATGGTGGCGGGGTATAAATAAATATTATTATCATTTCAGCTACCATTAGGTCCTTGCCATCTTAGTTTTTGATCATACCCATTTTTGCCTGAAATTTACCTCCGATGTTTCTAATTTTCTGAAAGAGGTCTCTTGTCCTTCCTGTTCTATCACCTTCTTCCACTTCCATGCATGGCTTGCTTAAAAATAGTTCCTAACGTCTCCTGGCTAACCTCTGGAATTATGCATTGAACTGGGCCTATCTCCCCCTATCTCTGTTTCCGTTTGCTTTCCTTCTTTCTTGGGCTACGTCCAGTGTCTCAGCAGACAACCCTCTTGCCTCCTTGGTTTCCTTTATCTTTGGGATGGACTTTGTTGCGGCCTCCTGAACTTCTGCCCACAGTTCTTCTGGGGTTCTATTAAATCTGGTCCCTTAAATCTATTCTCACCTCCACTGCAGATTCACTAGGAACATTATTTATTTATTTATTTATTTATTTTATTTCTTCGACTTATTAGTCGCCCTTTCCCGAAGGCTCAGGGCGACTCACACTGTAAGTCATAAGACAATAAAATCAGAATAAAACAAACACACTAAAATTACCATAACCAACACGCAAGCCTGGTGTGGGGGCAGTTGTATACATAAACCTAAACACCAAACGCCTGGGTAAAGAGGAGGGTCTTGCAGGCCCTGCGAAATGTTAGCAGATCGGCCTGCGCTCGGACTGTGGGGGGTAGAGCATTCCACAGCACCGGCGCGGCGGCACTGAATGCCCTCCTCAGCGTTGAGGACAGATGAACGGATCGCCGACTAGGCACCACCAGGAGGTTTTGGGACTCGGATCGCAGTGGTCGTGGTGGGCTATAGTGGGAGAGGCGGTCCCTTAGATACACTGGCCCCAGACCATTCAAGGCCTTAAAGGTTAAAACCAACACCTTGAAGGTGATCCGGTGCTCTATCGGAAGCCAGTGCAGTTCGCGCAGCACTGGTGTGATGTGGCAGCGAGATGGACAACCTGCCACCAACCGTGCTGCTGCGTTCTGCACCAGCTTGAGCTTCCGGATCACTGACAAAGGAAGGCCAATGTAGAGGGCATTACAGTAGTCTAGTCTTGAGATGACCGTGGCTTGGACCACTGTGGCTAGGTCATAACGGGACAGGTAGGGAGCCAGCCTCCTCGCCTGTCGGAGGTGGTGGAAAGCCACTCCACTGACGATGGAGATATGCTTCTCCATCGACAGCTCGGAGTCGAGCGTGACTCCTAGGCTCTTCACCGACAGGGACGGTCGGTGGATTTTACAGGATTTTACCCCGCTCTTCTCAAGCCCCGAGGGAGGGGGGACTCAGAGCGGCTTACAGTACGGCACAATTCGATGCCCACATCACAACAGCATAAAACCCCAAAGCTCCACAACAATTAAAATACATTAAGATACATTAAAATACAGTCTCAACAGCATCATACACAGTCATTCCAAGTTAAAACAATATTCAATCCATAGAAACATTGACCCTCTTCATCCATTCCATTGAAGTCTCCATCTAACATGCTGCCTAGTGCTGGTGTGCAAACGCCTGGTCCCAAAGCCAGGATTTTACCTTTTTCCTGAATGCCAGGAGGGATGAGGTGGACATTAGTGAGATCATATCCAACTGGTCTGTGTGTCTTCAATATTCTCTTTAGTCTGATTCTAAATTGCGCAATAAGAAGTTTGTGATCTTGTACAATTTAGCCGAGGAGTTTGTGGCTCCTTGGCTTTGGAGCACTCTCCCTAGAGACATCAGGTCGGCCCCCTCCCTCCTGACGTTTCGCAAGAAAGTCAAGACCTGGCTGTTTGAGCAGGCATTTGCTGATGAAATGTAACGGTTTAATTAGATCTATGGAATGACGACGATGTGACGGAAACTGATTTCAACATGACGCTGAGACTGCAATTGTATGTTTTTAACTGTTAATTTGTTGTTATATGATTATTTTTGGGGGTTGTTTGCTTGTGTTGTGTTGAGGGCAGAGACTGCCTTGTGTAAACCGCCCCGAGTCGCCTCCGGGCTGAGAGGGGCAGTATAGAAACGTGACAAATAAATAAATAAATAAATAAACTACAGTCAGCGTCAGGTCTTGTTTTCACCGACTGGATGGATGTCCACCACCTTTGGCTACAAAGAATGCGGTCAATTTATTTATTTACTTTATTTATATTCCGCTCTTCTCACCCCGAGCAGATTACAATCCACCTGCAAGTATCTGTTGACCCTCTGGTGAAGTCCATGTATAAAGTCGTCTTTTAGCTTGTTGGAAGAGAGTGTTGGTTCTACGCAGTGAGTTTTCCTGGCAAAATCCCATCCGCCTAAATCCTGCTTCATTTTCTTCTCCCAGACCATTCTCGCCTGTGACCCCCGCTGTCATTTCATTACTCCAGTGTTTTTCAACCTTTTTGGAGCAGCGGCACATTTTTTACATTTGCAAAATCCTGGGGCACACCACCAACCAAAATGACACTCTAACACAGTCATACATTTAGTTAATCTGTTTTTAAATGTATTTATACACTCAGTGTGAAACCTGGGCCTGTTTCGATGAACACAACATATATATGACTTCCTCTCACATACTTATACATGGCTATCATGTCTTCTCTCAGCCTTCTCTTCTTCAGGCTAAACATGCCCAGCTCTTCAAGCCGCTCCTCATAGGGCTTGTTCTCCAGACCCTTGTTTTTACCCTGAGTGAAACTTGCTTCCAGTTAACTATGGATGTCATGAAGCTGTTATAAACAGTTCCTTGTTCCTGGGGTGGGGGTGGGGGCACTCTCGAAAAATCCAGTAAAATAGTAAAAAAATAAACATTTCCAAGCGGAGAGGCTCAATTTATTTCTTGGAAACCTGTGAATTTTTCAGCCTCCCGATACTCCCAGGTTCGCTTGCTGCCCAAT